>JAKCPB010001044.1:0-253407 GCA_021442155.1 Cymbidium sinense
GTGATCAGTCCATCTTAGCTCTTTCTACTTCACTAAATAACATAACTATCTTTAACTCATCTTTATCTTTATTCTTTTGCCTGCTCTCATTTGGCATCAGGCTCTCATCTTCTTAGCTTCTCCTATTTTTTTAAGGTTTTTTTACTATTTTGTCTCTTAGTTTCAGTTTTATTTTATTTTTTTTTTTGATTTATTTTTATTTTATTTTTAGTTTAAGCCTAGTTTATTTTATTTTATCCATTTATTAATGGTTTAGGTTTAGGTTTAGGTTTAGCATATTTAGGTTTAAGGTATTTTATTTTATTTATTATTATTTTAGGTTTATTTTATTTAGTTTTATTATATTTAATTTTCAATTTATTTTATTTTATTTTAGGTTTAGTTTTTATTTTATTTAGTTTTTTTATTTTATTTTTAGTTTAAGTTTTTATTTATTTTATTTTAGCTTAGTTTTATTTTTTATTTTATTTTCTTTATGTTTAGGTTTAGGTTTTAGGTTTTAGTTTATGTTTTATTTTATTTTATTCTTTGATTTTATTTTGGTTTAGATTCTTTTATTTATTTTATTTTGGTTATTTAGTTTAGGTTTTTTTAGCTTTTTAGGTTTAGGGTTTGTGGTTTGTGTTAGAGGTTTAGGTTTAGGGTTTTGGGTTTATGGTTTAAGGTTTAGGATTTTTGGGTTTAGGATTTAGAGTTTAGGGTTTTATGATTTGGTTTATAATTTGGGATTTTTAAGGTTTAATGTTTATGGTTTAGGGTTTAGGTTTAAGGTCTAAGGTTGAAACTTTTGTTTATGGTTTAGGGTTTTTGGGTTTTTTTTTTTAATAGAGAACAAATTCAGATTCAACATTTCTTTGTTTCAATTTCATCAACCAAGTAACACACCAAGTTTTCTAGGACAGTTTAACATAGACCAAAATGAGCACATAGAGCAAATCAAAGACCATAGATAACTAGAACTATTCTCAGGACATAGTTCCATAAGCCAGACGATCTAGTTCTTGCTGAGTTTATTGAACCACCCCGACCTCTTGAGTAGCGGGATCCACCATCATATCCTCGAACTCTCTCCCTGCCACCACCATGTCTGTAACCTCCTTCACTCCTCCCGCCTCTATAACCACCACTGCTCTGACCACCACCTCCATATCCACTAGCCCCTCTAGTTTACCCAACACCTCTCTGATAACTGCTGGCTTCACCTTTGCCTCCATCTCTAGATCTAGACTGAGCATCTGACCTGTTGTTCTTGTGTCGTTTTACCCATTCTTAGGGTTTAGGTTTATTATGTTTTGGGTTTAGTTTATTTTAAAAGAAATTTTTTTACTTTAGGATTGGTTTAGGGTTTGGGGTTTATATTTTTAGGATTTGTAGGGTTTAGGATTTGTGGGTTTAGGGTTTAGGGTGTATTTTGGTTTTGGTTTTGGGTAGATTTGTAGGATTTAGGGTTTAGGATTAGAGTTTAGGGTAGGTAGTGGGTTTAGTTTGGTTTTAGGGTTTAGTGGTTTTTTATGAGTTTTTTAAAATTAAATGATTTTAGGTTTATTTAGTTTATTTATTTCATTTTTATTTATTTTATTTATTTTATTTTATTTATTTTTATTTATGTTTATTTTTATTTTCATTTAGTTTAGTTTATTTATTTTAGGTTTATTTATTTTAGTTTAGCTTTTATTTTAGTTTAGGTTTTTAGTTTATTTTGGATTATTTTATTTAGATGAGTTTTATTTTTATTTTAAGTATTTATTTTATTTTAGGTTTAGGTTTACATTTTTTTATTTGTTTTTGGTTTTTATTTTAGGTTGATTTTATAATTTATTTTTAGTTTAGGTTTAGGTTTATTTTAGTTCATTTATTTTATTTAGTTTAGTTTAGATTTATGTTTATTTATTTTAGTTTTTTTTATTTTTATTTATTTATTTTATTTTATTTTAGGTTTAGGTTTTAAGTTTATTTTAGTTTTATTTTTTAATTATTTTAGGTTTTAGGTTTTATTTTATTTTATTTAAGCATATTTATTTTTATTTTATTAAAGTTTATTCTTAAGTTTATTTTATTTTTTTTAGTTTAGTTTAGGTGTTTCTTTATTTATTTTATATCTTTAGTTTTTTTTGTTTTATTTTTAGGTTTAGGTTTAGGTTTTATTTTATTTTATTTCTTTATTTTATTTTAGGTTTAGGTTTGTTTATTTATTTTATTTTTTAGGTTTATTTAGTTTAGCCAGTTTTAGGGAGGGTCATGGTAGGGTCTTGTGGCTCAGGATCTTGTTATTTCATGTTTAGTGTATGCTTAGTTTAGTTTGTGTTTTAGTGGTTTTCAGGTGTTAGTTTAGGGTTTAGGGTAGCTTTATGGTTTAGGTCAGCCTTTAGGGTTTTAGAGCTAGGTGGCTTTTTTAAATTAATCAAACCCGATTTTAGGTTTATTTAGTTTATTTCATTTATTTTAGTTTAATTTATTTTTTATTTTTATTTAATAAATTTTATTTTTATTTAGTTTATTTATTTATTTTAGCTTTTCATCTTAGTTTAATTAAGGAGTCCAGGTTTAGGTTTATTTTTAGTTAAGTTTATTTTATTTTATTTTAGTGTATATTTTTTATTTTAGGTTAGGTTTAGGTTTTATTTTTTTTTTTTTTATTTTAGGTTTATTTTTAGGTTTTATTTTTTTTAGATTATGTTTAGACTTATTTTTAGTTTATTTTATTTTATTTATTTTTTTAGGTTTAGTTTATTTTAGGTTTAGGTTTAGGTTTCATTTATTTTAATTTAGTTTATTTTAGTTTAGTTTAGTTTATTTTATTTATTTATTTTAGGTTTAGGTTTTTTTTATTTAGGTTTTATTTAGTTTTTATTTTATTTTAATTTTTTATTTTATTTTATTTTATGTTTAGTTTTCTTTTATTTAGGTTTTTTTTTTTATGTCATTTTATTGTTTTATTTTAATTTATTTTATTTATTTTATTTTATTTTAGGTTTATTTTTATGTTTTAGGTTTATTTTAGGTTTTGATTTAGTTTATTTTATTACATTATTTTATTTTATTTAGGTTTATGTTTTCTTAATTATGTTATTTTAGGTTTTATTTAATTTAGGTTTAGTTTTATGTTTCATTTTTTTAGTTTGGTTTCTTTTCAGGGTTTAGTTTTTGGGAGGTAGGGTAGGGTTTAAGGTTTGGCTCAGTTTAGAGCCCAGTACAAGATTTAGGGAAGATCAGTGGTAGGGTAGAGGTGGATTTGGCCCAGGATAGTTAGTGGTTTTTATTTTTTTATAATTTATTTTAAATCAAGCCAAGATGTAAGTTTATTTTATTTACTTTTATTTATTTAAGTTTATTTTATTTTTTAATGTTTATTTATCTTAGTTCAAGTTTTTATTTAGTTTAGGATTAGGTTTAGTGTTTAATTAGTGTAGTAGTTTTTTTTTTTTTATCTCATTTTAGGTTTAGGTTTTATTTTATTAGTTTAGTTTATTTTAAGTTTATTTTAGTTTAGGTTTAGGTTTATTTTAGTTTAATATTATTTTATGGTTTAGGTTTAGTTTATATTTAGTATATTTTGGTTTAGTATTTTATTTTTATTTATCTAGATTTGATTTTTAGGTTTAGGTTTTATTTAGTTTACTTTATTTAGTTTATTTTATCTTATTATTTATTTATTTATAGTTTTATTTTAATTTAGTTTAGGTTTTATTTATTTATTTTGTTTAGTTTTATTTTTATTTTAGTTTAGGTTTAGGTTTGGTTTAGGATTAGTTTCATTTTTTATTTTATTTTATTTTGTTTAAGTTCATTTATTTATATATTTATTTTATTTTTTAGGTTTAGCTTGGTTTATTTAGTGAGTGGAGGTTTAGGTGGAAGGTGTAGGCAGTGGGTGGGTTTAGAGTAGTGTTTTGGTGGAGGATTTTAGAATTATTTATGGAGGATTTTAGGTTTAGTTTGTGGGTTTAGGTTATGTGGGTTCAAGTTTTTAGGGTTTAAGGTTTTGGTATTTTGTGAGACACTATAGACCCAAGAGGGGTGAATCTAATATTAAAATTTTCAAAACTTAAATTTTAATTTTTAAATAGAAAATTAGATTTTGATTTTATAATGATAAGATATAATTCTAAATGCAGAAAAATAAAAATACAATAAAGTAAATAGAGACAAGAGGCACGATTTTACGTTTATAAACCCCAAATCTTTACGCCCATATCACAGGAATTTAAATGAAAAATGGTTTACAAAGTACTCTCCTATAATGGCAAGTACAACCCCTACAACAATATGTACTCTCCTAAAAGTAGTACAACCCCAAAATAAATTTTACAACACAAAAAAATACAAAATAATAAATTTTGATAAAGTAAATCTCTCACAAATATACCAAGAAATCAAATTCAAAAAGTGATCTTTCAACTTATAAATGATCACTTTACAACTCAAATTTGGCAAGCAAAATGCTCACTTAATAAAAATAAATATCTTAAAGTGATCTTACTAGGATGTCTAAGTTATTATAATTTGTAGAATAATACAAAATGATTTCAAAATAAATTCACAATATTCTTTTTCATGATAAGATAAATTTCAGCAAGGAGTAATTTTTTTTTTAACCAACAAGATTCTTTCAATTAATGCTAATGATCACAAAATAAAAATAAGTATATGATAGATCTAAGTTGGTAGCTTTCAATTAAAAAAGAGATCTAGAAAATATGAAAATAATTTCAGCACAATAATTTATTTTAAAATGCTTAAAATAGATCTAAGAATAAATGATCTTTCAAAATAAGACCAAAGAAGAAATATTTCAAGAAACCAAAAGAAATTTGTAGGAAGCTATTTCAGCAAGTTGAAATAGATCCTACAAATTATCACAAGAGTTTTCCTCCAAAAAAAATGATTGAGAAGCTTTGATGTGAAAACCAATGTTCAAAGACTAATCCACCAAAAGTATAAATTAGAAAGAAGAAATAGATGGTGAAAATAGCATGAACAACTAAGAAGTATTAAGATCAAGAAAACAAACTCAAGTAATTTAAAAGTTGCTTGTTGAAGATGTTGAAGCTTCAAAACCAAGGATTTGATCTTGCAATATTTGGAGAACACTTGGAAAGAACATTTAAGAGATTTTCGTTAGATTTTGGAGAGATTTTGAATTTTGAATGAGGGATGCTTTCATGAAGAGAATGAGGCTATTTATAGGCAAGAAGGTCATTTATTATTTCAAAGAAATATATTATACAACCTCATGCTATCATGTGATAATTTAATATTCAATAAAATATAATTTATATTAAACAAATATTAAATTTAGCAGCAAAAATTCGGCTATTCACATGGGAAAGTCAAAAGTAATCACATGTAGCTCTTAATATATTCAAAGCATGTAGCATGCATTATTAAAATCAAGTAATGTTTAAAAATCATAATAAATTCAATTTTAATGCAAAGTGGGTCATGTAACCACTTATTTTAAAGGAAAAAATCCAAGGAACTGATGGAGATAAAATCAGATATTAATTCTTTGATTAAACAATGACTTTGGCTAAAATACAAAATTTTATATATTGTTAATTTTGACATGTGATATTTAAAATTATGATATAATTTATATATAATCATAAATATGTTAGTTATCATATAACCAGCAAATTAAATTAAAATACCTAATTATATTAAGTAAATAAAATAATTATACTTAATAGTTATCATTTATTACTTTGACAATTTTATTGCTATGTAGAAAAACATATAATTGAATGTTAATTAAATAAAGATTTATACAAATTAACCTCATTAAAATAGTATGTTAGGTTGTGAGCAAATTGATTCATGCCAAAGAACTCATATGAATAGTCATATAACCTAAAATCATGAGCTTCACATTATCCCTTTCATTCTTTTATTCTTGCAATTTCTTCTAACAATTTGTGAGATGTATTTGGATATGTAATTAGCAATTGATATATTCAAAACACATAAAATATTCATTAGAACATCCAAGCATTTGTTTGTTATCATCAAAATTAATCAAATTGAACATAGGCTAATTAAGCCAACATTTTTAATAGAGAATAAATTTTGATTCATCATTTCTCCTATTTGATTTTATTAACAAAGTAACTCACCGAGTTTTCTAAGACACAAGCGACCACATAGATAGAAAATAAGCATGCATAGAGAAAATGAAAGACCCTAGATAACTAGAACCATCTATACTATAAAAACATAGTTCCATAACAGGATTGGTCTTCATTTTAGGTTTAGGGTTTAGGTTTTTAAGGTTTGGGTTTAGGGTTTAGGGTTTAGGATTTAAGGTTTAGAGTTTTTTTATAAATTAAGTAAACCGATAGGTTTAGTTTATTTAGTTTATTTTTTTTATTTATTTTATCTTTTGTTTTTTATTTTATTTATGTTTATTTTTTCTTTTTTATTTAGTTTATTTATTTTATTTATTATTAATTTTAGTTTAGGTTTATTTTAGTTTGTTTTTTTGTTTTAGGTTTAGGTTTATTTAGATTTTATTTTAGTTGAGTTTATTTATCTATTTTAATTTTAAGTTTATTTTATTTTAGGTTTAGGTTTACATTTTTTATATATTTTTATGTTTTTGTTTATTTTTTAGGTTTTATTTTATTAGGTTTAGGTTTATTTTAATTTATTTTATTTTATTTTGGGTTTAGGTTTAAGTTTATTTAGTATATTTTAGGTTTAGGGATTAGGTTTCTTTTATTTATTTTAGGTTTATTTTTAGGTTTATGTTTTATTTATTATTATTTTATTTTATGTTTAGTTTTTTATTTTAGGTTTATTTTAGTTTAGTTTAGGTTTTATTTCTTTTATTTTTATTTTTTTTATTTTTAGGTTTAGGTTTAGATTTTAGTTTAGTTTTTATTTTATTTTATTTTTTATTTTATTTTGGTGTAGTTCTTTTATTTAATTTATTTTAGGTTTTATTTAGTTTAGGTTTATTTTAGCTTATTAGGGTTTAGGGTTTATTGAGGGTTTAAGATTTGGGTGTTTTAGGGTTTTTGGGTTTTTTAGGTTTAAGGTTTAGGGTTTAGTTTTGGGTTTAAGGTTTAGAGTTTAGTGTTTGTTTTACAATTTAGGGTTTATGGTTTGGAGTTTTATTGTTGGGTTTAGGGTTATGGTCTGGTTTAGGTTTTAATTTTATTTTAGTTTTTTTTTTAACAAAGTTGATTCAACATTTCTTTTTTATTTCATCAACCAAGTAACACACCAAGTTATCTAAAATGATGATGACATAAATCAGATGAGCAAATCAAAGAGCTGATAACGGAATTTCTATAAATACATAGTTCCATTAGCCAGGATGTTTTATTTTATTATTTGTTTAGTTTTTATTTTAGGTTTTACAGTTTAGATTTAGGTTTATTTTTAGTTTATTTATTTTATCTTTTTGGTTTAGGTTTAGGTTTAATTTATTTTAGGTTTAGGTTTAAGTTTATTTTAGTTATATTTAGTTTAGATTTTAATTTTATTTTTATAGATTAAGTATATTTGGTAGGGTAGGGTAGGTTTAGGTTTTGGGTAGAGTAGGGTTTCTGTTTATAGGGTTTAGTGTGTATATTTTTGTATTTAGTTTTAAATCAAGCAACCCGGGTTTAGTTTTTATTTATTTTGGTATTTATGTTTAAAAAAAATTTCAGTTTTTTGTTTTATATTAGGGTAATAGGGTATAGTTTATTTTTGGGTTTGGGGAGGACTGTGGCTCAGGGTAGAGCCTGTGTCAGGCCCATGTGGGTTTGAGTCAGGTAGGCCCATTTTCTAGTTTAGCTCAGTCCTTTTGTCTCAGTTAGTTTAGTTTAGGGCCCAGAGGTAGGCCCAGTCAGGTCAGATATTAAGGCCCAAGGTGGTAGGCCTGTGAGCCTAAGGCAGATCATTTAGGATCTTTAAATCAAACCCATCCAGCTCATTTTTATTTATAGCCTGATCTTTTATTTTAGCTATTTATTTTAATTGGTTTTATCTTATTTTCTAGGTAGTTTAGGTTAATTTTTAGTGAGTATTTATTTTATCTTAGTTTTAGTTTTAGTTTAGTAGTAGGTTGTGGCTCAGTGGAGTGGGTCGGTCAGGGTCTTTATTTATAATTTTATCTGTGGCTCAGTTTGAGGTTTAGGGTTTAGGGTGTGGTTTTAGGGCTCAGGTTTTATGGTGGTTGTGGTAATTTAGTTTAGCCTAGTTTTTGTGGCCTAAGGTCATTTTATCTTTAATTATTATTTATTATTTGGTTAGGGCTCAGTGGTTTGGTTTTTAGGAGTTTAAGGTTTATTTAAATTTAAAAAAGTAGGCTCATTTTTTTTATTTTTAGGGTAGTGGCTAGGTTTTTTTTTTCAAATAAGTAAACCAAGTTTATCCATTTTATATTATTTTAGTTATTTTAGTTTTTTTATTTTTTTTATTTTTTTATTTTATTTATTTATTTATTTTAGTTTAGGTTTATCTTAGTTTTATTTTTTAGGTTTATGGTTTATTTTAGTTAAGTTTTATTTTATTTTATTTTTAGGTTTAATTTTATTTAGGTTGGTTTTTATTTTATTTCTTAAGTTTATGTTTTAAGTTTTATTTTAGGATTAGTTTAGGTTTTATTTTTAGTTTAGGTTTATTTTAGTTTATTTTATTTTATTTAGTTTAGGTTTATGTTAGTTTAAGTTTAGGTTTTATTTATTTTAATTTAGTTTATTTTCATTTAGTTTAGGTGTTTTTTAGTTCATGGTTAAAGTTTTAGTTTTTATTTATTTTTTAGGTTTTATTTTAGATTTACTTTTTTTAGGCTTAGGTTTTATTTTATTTTTATTTTATTTTATTTTAGTTTATTTTAAATTTATTTTATTTTTATTTTACATTTAAGTTTTATTTTATTTATGTTTTTTATTCATAGGTTTATCATTTTTTTAGTTTAATTTAGGTTATTATTTATTTTATTTTAGTTTATTTTATTAGTTTTATTTTTATTTTAGGTTTAGGTTTAGGTTTAATTTAGATTTTATTTTATTTGATTTTTAAATTTATTTAGGTTTAGGTTTTATTTATTTATTTTATTTTTAGGTTTATTTTGTTTAGATTTTACGGTTTAGGGTTTAAGGTTTAGGGTTTTAGGGTTTTGTGTTTGGGTTTAGGGTTAGGGTTTAGGGTTTAGGGTTTAGGGTTTAGTGTTTAGGCTTTAAGGTTTAGGGTTTTTGAGATTTAAGGTTTAGGGTTTAGGGTTTAGGGTTTAGGGTTTAGGGTTAGGTTTTTTAATTTTTTTATATTTATATTTTATATAGGTTTTAGGTTTTAGGTTTTGGTTTAGGTTTTAGGTTTAGGGTTCATGTTTTAGTTTAGGTTTAGTGTTTTGGTTTTATTTATAATAAGAATAAATTTAGATTCAACATTTCTTCTTTTGATTTAATCAAGGTAACACACCAAGTTTTATGACACAATAGACAATATTGATAAAAAATGAGCATGCATAGAGCAAATGAAAATGCCTAGATAACTAGAACCATCTTTACTGTAAAGACACAGTTCCATAAGTATTAGATCGGATCGATCGTTCTTCAGTTTCTCCAGTTCCCATCAAAACCACCCTGGCCTCTCAAGTAGCAGGATCCACCATCATATCCCATTTCTCCACCACCACCATTGATGTAACCTCCATGCTTCGCTCCATAACCACCAGCCACCACCACCTCCATATCCACGAACCTCGGATCCCCACCACCACTGCATTGCATCTACCTTCACCTCCAACACTTTTTGATGTTCCTAACGCCAAGATTCTTCCCATTTTAGGATTTAAGTTTAGGTTCAAGTTTATTAGGTTTTAGTTTAGATTTTTTTTTAATTTATTTAAGTTTAGTTTAGGTTTAGGGTTTGGGGTTTAGGTTTGGTTTTAGGGTTGGGTTTAGGGTTTAGTTTAGGGTTTTAGGGTTTGGGTATAAGGTGTAAGGTTTAGGGTTTAATTAAGTAAATGGGTATGTTTAGGTTTATTTAGTTTACTTATTTTATTTTTATTTATTTTGTTTATTTTAATTTTATTTTATTTAGGTTTATTTTTTACTTTTATTTAATTTAGTTTTATTTATTTATAGGTTTATTTATTTTAGTTTTTTTTATTTTAATTTATTTTATGTTTTAGGTTTTATTTATTTTATTATGTTTAGGTTATTTGGTTTTTTAGGGTTTAGGTTTAGGGTTATCATTTAGGTTTAGGGTTTATTTTAGGTTTAGGTTTTAGGTTTAGTGTTTATGGTTTAGGGTCTTAGGGTTTTTTTTTTTTGGGGGGTTTAGGTTTAGGGTTTGTATTTTAGGGTTGGGTTAGTTTATGGTTTTATTTTACTTAGGTTTAGGGTTTTAGGGTTTATGATTAGGGTTTAAGATACTTTTTTAAATTAGAACCGATAGTTTAGGTTTATTTATTTGTTCATTTATTTTATTTTTTTTTATTTTATTGGTTTTATTTATTATTTATATTTATTTTAGTTTATTTGTTTTGGTTTTATTTTAGTTTAGTTTATTTTAGTTTATTTTATTTAGGTTTAGGTTTAGGTTTATTTTTAGTTGAGTTTATTTTATTTTATCTAGGTTTAGTTTTCAATTTTAGGGTATGGTTTGTTTTGGTGTAGTAGGTTTAGTTTAGGGTTAGGTTTTAGCATTTAGGGTTTAGGGTTAGGTTTAGCATTTAGGCTTTAGTTTTAGGGTTTTTTAGGGTTTAGGGTTAGTGTTAGTTTTTGGGTTTGGTAAGATTTAGGTTTAGGGTTAGGGAGGAGTGGTTTTAGTTAATTTTTAGTGTTTATTTTTTTTAGGATTTTTTTTTTTTAAAATTTTTTAGTTTTAGGGTTTAAGATTTAGGGTTTTGCTTTAGGTTTAGAGTTGAAGTTTTAGTTTATGTTTATTTTAAATTAAGTAAACCGGTAGGTTTACATTTTTTTTTTATTTTAGGATTTAGGGTTTAGGTTTAGGGATGTTTAGGGTTTAGGTTTTTTTTAATTTAAACCATCATTTTAGGTTTATTTAGTTTATTCAATTTATTTTTTATTTATTTTAGTTAATTTTGTTTTTATTTTATTTAGTTTAGTTTATTTATTTTAGATTTATTTATTTTAGTTTATTTTAAGTTTAGGTTTATTTTAGTTGTTTTATTTTATTTTATTTTTTTGATTTTAGGTTTACATTTTATTTTTTTAGGATTAGGTTTAGGTTTTTATTTTATTTTTTTTTTTAGTTTTAGGTTTTAATTTTTTAGGTTTTTTTAGTTTAGGTTTATTTATTTTAGTTTGTTTTATTTTATTTAGTTTAGGGTTTGGTTTAGATTTAGGTTTATGTTTTGTCATTTTAGTTTAGTTTATTTTAGTTTAGTTTTTTTAGTTTATGGTTTAAGTTTTATTTATTATTTATTATGTTATATTTTTTAAGTTTATTTTTAAGTTTAGGTTTTAATTTAGTTTTTATTTTATTTTATTTTAGTTTTACTTTAGTTTATTTTATTTTTATTTTACGTTCAATTTTTTATTAATTTAGGTTTCTTATTATTGGGTTTATCTTTTTTTTTAGTTTAGTTGGTAATTATTTATTTTCATTTAGTTTATTTTTATTAATTTATTTTATATTATTAATTTACCTAAACCTCCTTTTCCACCTCCTCTTCCACCACCGCCACCATGGAACCTTCCCACAATGACCATTTCCACCACCTTAGTAGCTCAGAGGTATTCATATCCATCGCTGTATCTACTTTTCCACCTACTTATCGATAGATTGAATAAGCCATATTCATTCAAGAGGGAGGTAGAAAAATCTTTAAGAATCTCTTAAAAAAGACTTTCATACTGAGCCTAAGAGGCCGGAGGAAGTGGGCAAGAGCGATGATCCTAACTATTGCCCTACCACCGCATGTTAGGCCATGTCTTAGAGGATTGTATCACTTTTAAGGACTAGCTTGAGTGCATCTACAAGTTGAGAGCCATAGTTATCCCTAAGGAATACTTATTAGAACAACCATCCAGTTCTGTTAAAGTAATCCATGGGGATACTTACGATCCTCTTAAGACCAAAGAAGGTTAGGATATCTCATCCCAACCTCTAAGAAGATCATTTCTAAGAAGCTTTCTTGTGCTCAAGTAGCTCAAACCTCCAACACAAGGAAGATTTGTTAGTTGCAAAGGACAACTTGGGAGGGTGACAACCCACCAAAGAGCTCACCATACTTTCTGATAGTCCGAGAGCCACTGTCCGAGTCCAGTAATCCCTCCACCGTTGCATCTACCACCTCTTCTGCCAGCTCCTCTTCTACCGACAGGAGTGTTGTATCTATGGATAAGTGCACTAAATCATTTACTCTGCTTATTTTACTTGATTTCTATCATGTACCTCCACCCAAAGAGAAATTAATGAAGAAAGCTGATTCTACTTGTATATTGTCTACATGCTCTTGATTTTATTCTATTGAAAGCTCCAGTCTAAATAAAATAATAAATTTAGTCTGATCCTTTCCTTTGATTCGAACTATCCTTCATGAATCAATCGGTTCACCTCTTGAGATTGACTTGAGTTAACTAACTCGGGATCCCATAGAGAAGTCAGGTATGGATGATGAGAAGGTAAAACTTTCCACAAGCTCATCATTCCAAGAAGTCACTAAGTCAACCCACGCAATGGCAAAGTTCTACCTCCTGGTAACACCTTGGATAAGGGCAAGTCATTGGTTCAGTGATAGCCCCTCCATAGGATGCTCCACCCATGGATATGGTTATGGAGTACCAAGCTAGAGTTGATTACAATGTCCTAGCTCACCTTAGAAAGTTTCTAGCTAAGTTAAGCATACATGACACCCTTATCTTATCCAAAGAGATGAGGGAATCTCTAATCAAGGCCTTACTTGATCTAGAGATATGCTTAGCTCAATCACTAAAGAAGAGGCATGCCACTGAAGGACATCTTAGAGTTACATTCATGATGAAGACTTACTCCTAGATGAGAGCACTTTACATTAAAGTGGATGTTAGACAAGCTATCCGAGTTTGCTGGTTGACCTGTGTATCATCAACATTATGAGTCTAAGAACCCTTGCCTACTTGAGGATTGACATCTCCAAACTCCAAAAAAGAAAGGATGATGTGAGAGGATTCAATGAACAAGGCAGAGGGCCTTGTGTGTTTATTTTGGATGTGGGTGGGGGTGACACCATACATAGGGGATACTTTTGAGGTGATCAACATTGAGGTATGATGTACTATCTCGAAAGATAGGCATCACCCTACAATGGACCTAATCACGTAATAAGGACTCTTAGGCATGATGGGTCTTCGAATGTACCAGAGATTTCTCCCTACTTTACATGGATGAATAAAGCAAGGTTTATATTAAACTAGGTTTTTAAGTTCCTATGGAGGAAAGCCTCCATAGTTAATTACATCTTAGAAATGAAATTTCTAAGAATACTCGATTAAAGTAGACAATTATCATCTCCAAAGATTTTAAGGTTAGACTATCAAAGATTGGTTGTATTTGGAAAATCAATTGGGAAAGTTCAAGGAGAAGACTTATTTTGAATCCAAATGAAATAAGTAGGAAATGCTGATACTAAGAAGTTAATGAGCATTCCAATCTATCCTATGGTTGGGCTTTATAATTTTAAAGTTGAGGAGATTTATATGTTTTGAGTTGAAATTTAATTAGATTACTAGGGCTTATAATCCACCAACACAAGGTTGTGGGAATGCTTAAGAGGTGAGGATTTATGCTCGCCCAAGGAAATAGCTACCTTTGGATCCTAAATCTGGGAGCTTTAGTACGAAGCTAAAGCATGACCTAAATCTAAGCCATAGGTGGACATAAGGGTTTACCTCCACAAGAGAATAAATTGTCTAGCTTCTTCACTTATAACTATCCGGTGGTCGCTTGTTAACTCCTCCTATGATTTTAAAACCATGAGCATATGACTTAATCTATAGATGCAAAATATTTTCAAATTTTATTTCATTTTACACATTTTTTGATAGAGGCTTTAGGATTTTTATGCCTAAATGCATGATGAAATAGGTTATGGTCAAATAACTAGAAGAAGGTGTTCTCCACCACAAAGGATGCCCTCATAGGTCAAGCATTCCTTTATCATGCAAGGATGGAGATCCTTCATGTTCAAGAGAGAAAGAATATGCATGCATGATGTGAAACATATAACCATACATCTAAGGGGTTGCTAAATCTTTTAATTATCTTATTTATGTCTTAGGCTTTATGATGAGGTTATGAGTTGTTTAAAATTTAGTTATGAGTGATTAGTTGGGTAGAAAAGTTATTTTTATCCTAAGAGCCTAATCATATCCAAGCCACACATTAAAGCATCAATCATTTAAGAAACTATGAAAAGCATGTCATCCTAATGCACAATGTAAACATAACATCAAACAATTATATAAACTATCATAAAGAATAAAAGGTCAAGTACCTCCATAAACAAGAGAGAAAAGATGGGTAGAAGCTCTACCTTATACAACCTAGAATATGAAAGAATAATTATAATTGTATTAAATGCTATGGGGTCTTCTCTTCATATCTCCATTTATGATTTGGTTCCTTCTTTGATTTGGATGGTGCTTGCTTCAAAGGCATCACAGGCACCCAGACAAAGCCTTCTAGCCACTCATCCTAATCCCCCATAGCACTAATCCTAATTCCTATTGCAAAATTACATTTATGTGGGAAAAGTAAATCTAACTACACCTAAAATAGAGTTAGCTAAATATACATATATAATCCCAAGTTTGTATTTATAATTTGGACTTAGCACCCTACACATGGGTAACTAAGCCCACCTATCTAACTTGGATTATGCTTAAGGATTTAAGCAACCTACAAAAAAGAGCATTCACATTTATTTTAAGCATCCCTTAAGCATAATCCCTATAAAAAACATGATTAGCTAATATTGGCCTATCATCTCTAAGCATACACCCTAACATCCAATCTAAAATAATACATCATAAAAAAACATATATCACATCATACACCATCCTAACTTAGAGCTAGAAGTGGTGACTTAATTCTAATGTGTGTATTAAGGCTTGTGTGGTAAGTCTTGTTAGGCATTAGTGTTGTATTTTCTAAGTGTAGAAGGATTCAATTTAACATGAAAGGTTGATTTCACTTGAAGTAGTTTAATTGATTTGAGAATTTTAATTTGTGTTTTCTTGTTTCATTTGATTACACTTAGCAACTAAGTGTTATAAAGAGAGGAAAAGAGGATTGCCTCTTTCATCCCTACTTAAGTCACTTTCTAAAGTATATTAATTTGATTTAGTTCTCTAGTGAATGACTTATTAAATGATTTAATTAATCTTAAGTTTAGTTCACTTTAAATAATTTATTCAAAATGAAAGGCATCTTAAGATTAATTTAATTGAATTACTACCACATGACATATATTAAATCATTCCTTTCCATCACATGTAACATGCATATGATTTAATCCTAAGTATATCTATACATGCAACATATTTTAGCACACTTAAATGATGAATGTATGTATGTTTAGAATTTATATTTTATTTGATTGAATTATTTAAACATATTAATTTAAAACTTTATCCAAATTCTTATACAAAATGACATAAGAATGAAATTAAATGGCATGTGCCATTGTTAAATGGGAAGTGAGGTAATCAAATGACCTCCTTGAGCTAGCTAAAGCCTCATATTCTTGGATGTCTAGACTATATACCCATTTGCATTCAAACATATGTAAATTCATATACATAAAAATAAGAAGTAACCTCCAAATCATATGGCTAATTAATTCAACCACTTAGTCAATTATGAATGCATGCAATTTTAATGTAAAATGGATTTTCATTCACTAATCACATATACATACATGTACAAAGATATAGCAAGTACATGTCATTGTTAAACTAGGAAGTGAGGTAATCAAATGACCTCCTTGGGGCTAACTAAAGCCTCATTCTGGATGTCCGGACTATACTTGCTTTTCTTGGACACACATGGATGTATACATAAATGAGGGAAAGAAAACCATGCAAAGATTGTATATTTTTTGATTGAATCATTTATATATATGAATTAAAGCTCTATCCAAATTCTAATGTTAAAAATACATAAGAATGAAATCAAATGGGTACCATTGTTAAACTGGGAAGTGAGGTAATCAAATGACCTCCTTGGGCAAGCTAAAGCCTCATGTTCGATGTCTAATATATACCCATTACCATTCAATCTTATATAAATCAACACATGAATAGAGGAAAGAGAACTCAACATTCATACACTTAAGCTATAAGCACATGCATTTCTTATGTATTTATAACTAGCATCATAACACATATTATTATTCATTTATAAGCTTTTGAAAATACATTTGATTTAATAGTGATAATAGCCATGCATATATTAAATTAAATCAACACATGCAAGCTTACATAAAGTAAATCCATTTTATTTTACTTGATTTTGAAAAGATGGATGCATGAATTCAAATGACATACCAAATTTAACATGATTGGAAAGAGGACAATCAAATATAAGCATGTGATTCATTCAACCAAACTAGTTCTTAAGAATAATAAAATCAAATAAGATTATTTAAAAAAAAAGCTTCTTTATTAATTAAGTTTTGATTTGATTTGATTTAAAGAGGAGAAGAGAAATCATCACTTGTTTGTTTTAAACCCATTCCCACATTAGAGTGATTTAATTTAATTAAGGAAATGTAATTAAGTTGATTTTATTAATTAAGTTGAACCCTTAATTAGATGAATTAATTACTCTTACCTATGTCACCTTAAAGTAATTAACTAAATAATTATGAGCCAACATGATATGCATGGAAAATAAACTTGCAATGATCCTAGGAAAAAGGGCCTAATGCAATTGGCTCATGATTAATAGTTAATTAGATTGTGGGACTTAATTAATTACTCTTATAATTTTCCCACACATGTGGACCCATAATTTCATTAAACTCTTTAGGTTATTAAACACCTAAAGATCTACCCCATGATTTAATTAATTAAGGTCTATGTGATTATGATTTCAATTTGATTAAGTGATTTAATTAATTAGTTAAATCTTAATTAATTTCATTTTAAAAGGGTGAAATGAACTTAGGAAATATCCCAACCCTATTCCTTAGTTCACTTAATGTTGAACAAATGATTAATAAACTTAATTAACCAATTTATTATTGTTCATGGGATTAATTAATCATTAATTAACTTAAAAGAGTAATTAAGGTTTAATTAGTCAATTTTCTAATTAAGTGAGCAATAAATCAAGAAAATCATGGGAGGTAGAGGTCATCCCATTAAATTAACCCAAAAAATTTGGGATTAATTGCTCAAGTAATTATGAGTAATTTAAATTTTGTAATTAAACCTTAATTAAATTTAATTACAATTCAAAAAGTTAAGATCATTTTTAATTAATTCTCTAAAAATACCTTTAAAATGAGTATTTATTTGCATTTTTTATGATTAATAAGCCCATTAAATGATTAATTGTTAATCTGTGCTATCACGCATTCCACATGCCAAGATTGGCTACATAAAACTTCGACTCACCTATGTGACGTGTGGATGCACTTTTCGTCTCAATAAGATTGATGGCTACAATTAATCCCACCTTAATAGATTAAAGATCGATCAACAAATCTAAACATGACCATTTTAATCACATGGAATGCATGATCTAACATCATGAGTGAGGGAGAATGGAGTCCACCATCGTTCACTTGATCCGAAGCTCTGAAGCTGATCAACTCAAAAGGATCCCACACCTTCATGACATTGATTGAGGGGATCCAATGATAAAGATCACATGAGATGCAAGTTTTCTTCAAAAGCTCCAACCCATTTTGCCTAAGGATCATTTGGAAGCATATCACCTGAGCTCGATGGCTCAATGATTGAGGAAGCTTCATCTAGTGGAGATGAAGCCCGGCGAAGTAGAAATGTTCAGAGGCCGAATTAATGATTTGGATTTGGCTTTGATCAAGTCATCCGGTGAAGTTTGGGAGATGATTCATTCTTAGGGAGGCCTGGGGAAGGTGTGCAAAGTTAATTTGAGTTTGATGGAGAAATAGAAGTTAGGTCAAATGAGTGTCCTATCATGATGGGAATGGCATTTTTGATCAAGGAATGAGCTTGGGAGCTTGGGAATGGCTCTATGGTTGTCTTGGGTAGGCTCAAGAATGATTTTGTGTTTGAGTGGAAATGAGGGGTGTATATTTCATCTGATGATGGTTGATTTGGTTTGGCTTATAGTGGTAGTCTAGCCATCTTAAGGAGTGTGGTGGGAGGAGGTGAGTTGGTTAGCTTGGTTTGGTGAAGGTGGAGTTAATGCCAAGGAGGAATCATGGGTGTCCCATGGGTTTCAAATGCCCAATGGAGGGTGAGGATTTTACCTCCCATGGGTCATGGCAACCAAACACCCTTGGGTTAGGGCAAGGTTTTTGCCTAGGTGACCATTGGAGATAAAGTGGCCAAGGAATGGAAATGTTCACTTACAATGGTGATTTGTTTGTGTGATGCCTTAATAATGGGAATTATCATTTGATATTGATTTTGATTTGGGCAGATTTGAAATGAGCCAAAAGTGAAGTAGCCCAAATTTCAAGTTTGGAGATTTTATTAGTTTGACCCAATTTGACCTATTTAGGTCAAATTAGGTTGTTGGGTCAAGTTCATATGATCAATTGATATTTATTCAATTGGTTTGGTTTAGTTTATTTAGATTTGACCAAACATCAATTGGGTGATAAGTTGTGATGCCACCTATGGGTAGAATTATCATTTGATATTGGATTTGATTTTAATTTGAAATGAAAAGTGGGTTCCCAAATTTCAAGTTAATTAAGTTGATTTGTTAGTTTGGCTTAATTTGACCATTTAGTCAAATGGGTTAGGTGGGTCAAGTTTACAATCATTTGGGATGTTTTGGTTCAATATTTAGTTTGGCTTAGAATTGATTTTTTCATTTGAATTCATTTGGTCAAATGGGTTAGTTGAATTGAAATTACTAAATTGGCTCAATTGGGGTTGGTTGGGTTTAGTTGACTTGATGATTGTGGTTTATTCATTTAATTTGATTTGGTTTGTTTAGGAATTGAAATATCAATTTAATTGGGTATTTAATTGGGTTGAAATGATGGGTGTTCAACAATCAATTGGGATAAACTTGAGCCATTGGTTGAATCAATTTGGTTTATAATTTGATTTGAAATTTTTTTTCTTTAGGAATTTAGGTCAATTGATCAAGAAATTTGGTTTGAATCAATTGAAGGGATTTGGCTAAGTTATAATTTTGATTTGGGTTCATATGGATAAAATGATTTGTCAAATGATTAATTTAGTTGAATTTGATTGATCAATAGGTGAAACAATCATGATGGGAGGTTTTGATTTAGTTCAATCCAATTTGGGTAAGATGATTGATAGGTCAAATGGGAACATTGGGTCAAGGGACCAATTGGGTTTTAGTTGGTTTGATTTTGGGTGAGTTTGATTTAGTTGATTTGAATATTTTATGATTGGGATGATATTAAATTTTGGGTTGAGTTTGGAGAAGGTGAACATGGATTGGATTTAGTAGGTGGATTATCCTAATCCCTAAGGCATAACCTAATCCTATGGTTAACCCTTCTAAGTCTTTAGGCTTTGTTAAGTGTTTTATGACTAAAAGTCTTAATGTCTAGAAGACTGTCTAAGTTGGGAAGATTGAATTTGTACTCCAAAAGTGAGGTCAATACCTTGGCTCCATAGTGTTGCCCTTGGAGATGAACAAAGACCGCCAATTTTCACATTATAGACTAATACATCTTTGAATGCTTTGCTTGGGAGACCATGGATACATGAGAACAACATAGTTCCATCTTCTACAGAAAGTATGAAGTTCATGAGAGGTGGGATTGTCTACTGTCAAAGGAGATCTCAAGCCATTTATAGTTCATGAGGTCGATATGAGGATGCTTACTACCTCTCAAAATCAACAAGTCTATTCTTGTGAACTTAAAGTTTAAAAATAAAAGAAAAAAAAAAGAAAAAAGAAAATAAAAAGAAAAAAAGAAAAAAAAAGAAAAGAAAAGAGAAAATGAAAAGAAAATAAAAGGGAGCAAATAGACTTAGAGGAGGAAGTCCAACATTAGATTCCACACATGGTTCATTACTCCATTCAAACATATAGAACCAACCCACTCACCAAAGAGGAAGAGGCCAGTGAGGTAGTATCAGGGGTGGAAAACCTCCTATTGGCCACCCAATAAAAAGATATGTCCCAGCCTACAATACACTATATCCATATAGACTTAGAATCTAGTTCATAGGATGAGTCTATATATTAGCACACCAGCTCTCAAGAATGGATTCCTTGAGGTGACACTTGAGAAGATATGATGAAGACTAGGCTCCAAAGCAAAGCATAAGTGTATCCAAGTCTATATGAGAATTAGGCATCGCTGGGAACCTTAGCTCTAACCCCACTTTCTCTCAAAAGCTGAGGGTTTGGTAGTTAAGGAAGCCCCTAAGTCATCCACAAGTGTGAAGACTCTGAGGTTCTTTCTGGGAGCATCATCCTCAAGAAGTTGATGTAGAACTGAGGATGATTCATATAAAGATTTAATAAATTACCTTTTGATTGGTACTTCCTTGTATTCATAATTTAGCAAAGAAAGGGTTAATCCCACATACTTGGTCAAACCACAAGTCAAACTACCTCAAAAAGAATATAAGAATAAATGCAAAAGCTCTCAATCAAGACCGTGACTAGGATGATAAGGGTCTAGATGATGATTACTTAGTCATCACCAATCATTTGGAATCTATATTTTTTTTCAAATCACATTAACTCATATGAGGAGTTGTTTAGAAAATTATATAAATGATTTTGAAGTCAAAGATGCACCGCCAAAGTTTGAAGAAGAGATCAAGTCAACCATCAATGAACTCAAGGAAATCAACTTAGGAACTGAAGAAGATCCATGCTAGAAATACATCAGTTCTTTATTGAATAAAATTGAAACCAATGAATTAGTTAGGTTGTTGACTTTGTTTAAGGACTACTTTGTAGGGAGTTATGAAGAGATGCTTGGATTGGCTCCTAACGTAGCGGTCCATAAACTAATAAGAGAGCCTACTACTAACCCTATCAAGCAAGCTCCTATGCATGATTAGACAAAGAACAATGGTCATTTATGGTCAAGAAACCAATCAATGCGGCTTCATCGGGAAGAAAAATACCCTACTTGGTTAGCCACATCATCCCAGTTAAGAAAAAGAATGGCCAAATTCATATGAATTTTAGGGATTAATAAGACATTGCCTCATCTCATGCGCCTTTCATGGATGGCTCATGGATATAACCAAATAAAGATGGCTCTAAAGATGAAAGAAATACACTTTTAGAACGATCAAATCTATTGCTATAAGGTCATGCCTTTCCTTAAAAAAATGCGCTACATACCAAATATGACTCAATCTTCATGAACTCATTCATCATCAAGTCAAGTGATATGTCAATGATCTTATGGTCAAAAGTAGAAAAGAAGTTTTTGAAGATAATTTAATGAAGTTTTCAAATAGTTAAGATAATTTAACCTTAAAATGAACCCCTAGTGTGCATTTGAGTAGCTTCAGAAATTCCTTGGTTTGTTGTCCACACCAAGGAATCAAAATCATCGAGAAGATCAAGGCAATATTAGAAATGCCACCCCCTAAAAGTTTAACTCAACTTAAATCATTCCAAGGTAGTTGGCATATCTAAGATGCTTTATATCCAACCTATCAAGAAGATGTCAGCCATTCGCACTTGTCAAAAGGATGCCAAGTTTAAGTGGGATGAGTGTGAGCATGCCTTCAAACATCAAGCATTACTTGATGATGCCACCGCTATAGCTCTATCTGCAAGCCGCTCATACTTTACATCATGTAGATGACTCCTTGGTGCTTTGTTGGCCCAAGCCAATGACAAGGGAAGGAAAATGCACTCTACTACCTCAACCATCATCTAATCCCCATGAGGCTAATTATCACCCCTTGAGAAGCATTTTAATCTTTGCATCCCAAAAGCTACAATACATGCTTCCTCATAAGGTGAACTTAATCTCTAGGATCAATCCACTACAAGATTCTCATGATGCCAATGCTATCCGATGGTTGCATAATACATGATCCTTCAATTTGACATTATGGTGAAAGGATAAGCTAGATTTCTAGACACCCACTTCTGACTCTCCACTTAAGTGATGATCTCCGATGAACAAATCATGAACATAGGGGATACTAGCATTCACTAGATGTTCTTGATGTGCTTTCTTATTCAAAGAGGAGAAGAACCATAATCTACTATTCGTGAAAGGGGTAGGAATAGTTCTTTTTAACTGACGCGATGAGATTGTCATATCATCTGCCCAACTTGCACAACAACAATGCAAATATGAGGCTCAATCGATCTAGTTAGCCTACTCTAAGCATCCTAACATCAACATCTTGGGATTCTCAACTAGTTATCAACCAAATCATTGGGTCCTATAAGGTTATAAAGCCCAAGCTCCATCTACCATAAGTACACCATGGAGTTGTTGGCCCAAATCCTAGAGGTTACCATTTAGATTCCTCATGGAGAGAACACCATAGCGTATGCTTTAGCCAAACTTGCCAAGGAGTTGCATGTTGGAATGTGTCCATATCAATAAAAGTCAAAAATAGACAAGTCTTATCCCTTATTGATATTGAACTCATCAAAAAGTACTCTCTTGAAGGGGAGGTTTCCATTGCCAAGAAAGACGAGGAGTTAGATTGGAGGCAATAATTCATGGATTACCTAAATATAGGAAAACTACCTCAAGTGAAGTCTTAAGCCCATCAAAGGAGAGCACTTTCACATGCTCTTATGGATGGTGTCTTATACCGATGATATTTTCAATCATATGTGCATTATTTAGACAAGCACAAATCCCATAAGATCGTGACCGAGGTACACTCAGGATTATGTGGAGCCAACCAATCTTGTCCAAAGATGAAAGCCAAGATCAAGTGATTAAGATACTACTGGCTATCGATGATCAAAGATAACATGGATACAACTAGGCAATGCCACTAATGTCAAATACATAGTGTGGTCCTACACCAACAACCCAACATTCTACATCCTACATTGGCCTCATGACCATTCGAGTGTTGAGGTACCGACGTAGTGGATCCGATTGATCCTCCTTCTTCCAAGGGCCATCAGTTCATCTTAGTGCCATTGACTACTTTTCCAAAAATGCGGCGATTACGCTCGAGAGGTCACTCATGTGCTCCAATTTTTAAGGAACCATATCATATATTTGGAGTGCCTCGATGAATTATATCGATAATGTATGCGCATTTAGAGCACCGAGATCAACTTTGTTAGGAGACACAACAAAGATTGGAGATATTCTACCATCAACTACTCGAGGGCAAATTACTTAGCATAAGCTTTCAAAAAAACTCTCATTTAAATACTAAAGAAGCACTCGACAATAATAAGTGACAGTGGCGTGTGTAATTAGTTGAAGCCTTAAGGGCCTACCGCACCACATATAAAATTCCAACTCAGTCTACTCTTTTCTCCTTAGTGTATGGGTCTGAAGACATTCTATCATAGGAAGTCCAACTCCCATCATGAAGGATAGTTGTGGGTAGCAAGATCATAATAGAGCAGAATGCCAAGTTATAGTTAGAAGAGCTCGAAGGTTTGGAGGAGAGATGCCTACAAGCATACCAAAACCTCGAGTTGTACAAAGCTAAAATGATTCAAGCTCACAAAAATTTGGTCCTTCCTAGAGCTTTTCAAGTAAGAGAGCTTATTTTAGTTCTAAGGAGACCGATTGTAGTTTGTCGTAAGATGGGAGCAAGTTTGAACCCACATGGGAAGGCCCTTTTTACATAAAGAAGGCCTACCAAGGAGGATCTTATCAGCTTTTTAATCATAAGGGAGAGTGCCCAATACTTCCAATCAATGAGCTCTACTTAAAAAAAATTATAAATCATGTTTGAAAATAATTGTCATCAATGAAAATTCCATTAATTCAATATCTTCCAAGTTGAAAGTATTCTTATTTGTGAATTTGTCATGATGTGTTTAGGGTAGGTGTAAGGAACCCAAGCGACATCCTATCCTTCATCAACACAACATAAATGCAAACTACACACAAACATATAAAATAAACATATATCATTTGTCTCGGGCTACTCTGAGTTGAGATAATTCCTCACTCACTTTCGGTATTTGCTCTAGGTCGGTGACGTGCCTGCTAGTGTGTCACCCCCAGTGGTATTCTTGCTTTGGAGGATGTAAGTTGCTATGCTTTCCTTCCTTACTTGGCCATTGCACATCGATGAGGGCCTTGTTAGTTTGGTGGGCCTTACTGCATGGCAGGTAAGCTACCTCATGTTGGCTTCGTTTAAGAGGATGTGAGTCTGCTACACTTTCTTCTTTGATTAGCCTTCATGCACTGAATGGGTTGAGTATATTTGGGCTTTAAGATAAGTCCCTAGTGGATCCTTCCCTCCAGATTGCTTCAAGTTTGGGTCCAGTCCTTCCTCGGGGCTCCCCGCTTAGTAGTCGCTCTAGGTTATATAACATTTGTCCCGCCGATGATAAACTATCTCGATGATCAATTCCACTTGGAAAGTTATAGGCCTACATGCTTTCTTTCCAAATTGATCATTGCACACTGACGGGCACCTTATGTTGGTTGGTTCTCACTATGCTGATGGATACACCACTCATATTGATGGATACAACTTAGGTTGGTTGGTTCTTGCACCTTAGGATACACCACTCATGGCAGATGTAAGTCTGCTATGCTTTCTCCTTGAGTTGGCCCGTACATCTATAGGCTTTCTTTTATGGCTCGATAATGCCCTAAGCACCTCCCTTATGGGCACAATATTTGGATCACATTGTTTGTGACCCCATTTAGACACTACCCGAGTTACTATCAGATTGGACAATTCCCCTTTCATAGTAACCACCCTTGTGGTTAGAGAATCCATCCTGTTGATGTGCAAATTCTCCCTTAGTCCAGTAAATCTAAGATAGGTCAAGGCCTTCATAGCCCCTTCTCAATGTGGTCCCTCGCACACCAACAGGGTCCATGCAAACACATAAAAAAATATATATTCATTTATTGATTAGGAGGACACCCCTAGCGGTACCTTTTCCCAAGCTGGCATCCTATCTTTAGGGCAGTGTCAGCAAAACTCCCTATAGGAATTGCCTAATTACTCTTAAGTTGATATAAGTCCCTAGCGACATTCACTCAGTAGTCGCCCCTAAGTCAGTTTGATTTGTTAAGCTACCAACATGACACCCTAGAGGTTGTTCCCCACTTTAGAAGATGTAAGTCTACTATGCCTTCTTCCTAGCACAACCATTGCACACCGAAAGGAAACCCCTTAGGTTAGCTAGCATATTTTAGCATTACTATAATATATTATATTTTATTATATATTTTAGGGTTTAAGGTTTAAGGTTTAGGTTTTTAGGATTTAGGGTTTAGGGTTTAGGGTTTAGGGTTTAGGATTTAGGCTTTAGGGTTTAGAGTTTAGGGTTTTGAGTTTTTAGGGTTTAGGGTTTAGGGTTTACATTTTAAGTTTAGGGTTTAAGTTTTAGTTTAGGATTTAAGGTGTAGGGTTTATGGTTTATGGTTTTTTTAATAGAGAATAAATTCAGATTCAACATTTCTTCCTTTTGATTTGATCAGCCGAGTAGCACCCCAAGTCTTTTAAGGCATAAGCGATGACATAGATCAAAAATGAGCACCCATAGAGTAAATAAAAATAACTAGATAAGTAGAATTGTCTATACTATAAAGGCATAGTTCTAGAAGCAGTAGATTTGATCAGTTGTTCTTCAATTTCTCTAGTTCCCATCAGAACCACCCTGCCTCTCGAGTAGCATGATGCGCCATCATATCCATGATCTCTCCCTCCGCCACCACCACGACTGTAACCTCCATCCCTCTTCCCACCTCCATAACCACCACTGCTCTATTCACCACCTCCTTATCCACTAGCACCTCAAGATTCCCCACCACCACTGTGATAACTTCCACCTTCGGCTTCGCTTCCATTGCCCGATCTAGACTATGCTTAGTTGACGGTGATGTTCCTGCCGTCAAGGTTCTGCCCATTCTTAGGGTTTAGGGTTAGTATAGGGTTTATGGTTTAGCATTAAGTGTTTGGGCTTTAGGGTTTAGGGTTGCAGGTTTTAAGGTTTAGGGTTTAGGGTTGCAAGTTTTAGGTTTTAGGGTTTGCTTCTTTTTAAGGGTTGGGGGGTTTATGGTTTTAGGGTTTAGGGTTTTAGGTTAATGGTTTAGGGTTTAGGGTTTAGGGTTGTAGCTTTAGGGTTTTGGATTTAGGGTTAGTTTTAGGGTTTAGGGTTTACAATTTAGGGTTTATGGCTTTTTTTTAAAAATAAGTAAACCGATAGATTTTGGTTTATTTAGTTTATTTTTTGTTTATTTGAGTATATTTTATTTTTTATTTTTATTTAGGTTTGTTTTTTTTATTTAGTTTGGTTTATTTATTTTAGGTTTATTTATTTTATTTTAGGTATTTTATTTTATTTATTTTAGCCAGTTTATTTTTGTTGAGTTTTATTTTATTTTATTTTTAGGTTTAGGTTTATTTTTAGGTTTAGGTTGAGGTTATTATTTTATTTTTTTAGGATTAGGTTTTAGGTTTTTATTCTAGTTTTATTTATAAGTTTTATTTTTTATTTTAGGTTTAGGTTTATTTTTAGTTTATTTTATTTTATTTTGTTTAGGTTTAAGTTTAGGTTTAGTTTATTTTAGGTTAAGGTTTATGTTTTATTTATTTTAGTTTAGTTTATTTTAGTTAAGGTTTAGGTTTTGTTTTGCTAATTTTATTTTTATTTTAGGTTTAGGTTCTTTTTTAATTAAGGGTTTAGGTTTTATTTTTTACTTTTTTAGGTTAATTTATTAGGTTTAGGTTTTTATTTAGTTTTTATTTTATTTTATTTTAGGTTTAGTTTTTATTTAATTTAGGCTTTTTATTTTTTTTAGTTTAGTTTAGGTTTTTATTTATTTTATTTTAGTTTAGTTTGGATTTTTTATTTTATTTTCTTTTTAGGTTTAGGTTTAGGTTTTAGTTTATGTTTTTATTTTATTTTAGTTTAGGTTTTTTATTTATTTTATTTTTAGATTTTATTTAGTTTAGGTTTAGGGTTTTAGCACTTTATTATTTAAGGTTTTGGGTTTAGGGTTTAGGGTTTAGGGTTTGGGGTTTAGGATTTAGGTTTTAGGTTTAGGATTTAAGTTTTAATTTAGGGTTTAGGGTTTAGTGTTTAAGGTTTTTTTTTAACAGAGAACATATTCATATTCTACATTTCTTCTTTTCAATTTCATCGATCAAGTAGCACCCCAATTTTTCTAAGACATAAGCGACGACATAGATAAAAAATGAGCATCCATAGAACAAATCAAAATCATAGATAAGTTGAACTGCCTCTCAGAAGATAAATTTCCATAAGCAACAGATCAGATCGACCGTTCTTTAATTTGTCCAGTTCCCATCAGAACCAACCTTGCCTCTTGAGTCATGGGATCCACCATCATACCCTCGATCTCTCCCTCCACCACCACCATGGCTGTAACCTCCATCATTCCTCCCACCTCCGTAACTACCACTGCTCTAACCACCACCTCCATATCCGCCAGCACCTCTAGATCCTCCACAACCACTGTGATAACTGCCGCCTCCACCATCACCTCCACCACCAGATCTATATTGAGCCTAGTTGACGGTGATGTTCCTGCCATCAAGGTTCTACTGATTCTAATAGTTTAGGGTTAGTTTAGGGTTTATGGTTTAAGGTTTATGTTATAGGGTTTAGGGTCTAGGGTTTAGGGTTGTAGGTTTTAGGGTTTAGGGTTTAGAGTTTAGGGTTTAGGGTTTAGGGTTTTAGGGATTAGGGTTTAGGGCCTGGGTTTAGGATTTTAGGCTTAGGCTTAGGGTTTCTAGGGCTTTAGGTCTGTGTTTTAGGGTTTAGGGTTGTAGATTTAGGGTTGTAGGTTTAAGGTTTAGGGTTTAGTGTTAGTTTTAGGGTTTAGGGTTTAGGGTTTTGGATTTAAGATTTAGGGATTTTTTTAAAAACAAATTAAGTAAATATGTAGGTTTAGGTTTATTTAGTGTAGTTCATTTTATTTATTTATTTTAGTTTATTTTATTTTGTATTTTTATTTAGGTTTATTTTTTATTTTTCTTTAGTTTAGTTTATTTATTTTAGGTTAATTTATTTCGGTTTAGGTTTTTTATTTTAGGGTATTTTTTAGGTTTAGGGTTTTTTTAGTTGAGTTTTACTTTTATTTTATTTTTAAGTTTAGATTTCATTTTTTTATTTTTATGTTTAGGTTTTGAATTTTATGTTATTTTCTCAAGTTTAGGTTTTAGGTTTTTTTAGGTTTATTTTTAGGTTTTATTTTTAGTTTAGTTTATTTTATTTAGTTTAGGTTTAGGTTCAGGTTTAGTTTATTTTAAGTTTTGGTTTATGTTTTCTTTATTTAGTTTAGTTTATTTTAGTTTTGATTTAAGGTTTATTTTATTTTGTTTATTTTAATTTTATTTTGGTTTAGGATTTTCTTTAGTTTAGGGTTTAGGTTTTATTTTTATTTATTTTATATTTATTTTTTTAGGTTTAGGTTTTATTTAGTTTTTATTTTATTTTATTTTAGTTTTATTTGATTTTTTTATGTTTAGTTTTTATTTTATTTAGGTTTTTTATTCTTATGTTTATTTTATTTTTTAGTTTAGTTTAGGTTTTATTTATTTTATTTTGTTTCTTTTTATTTTATATTTTATTTTATTTTGTTTAGGCTTTTAGTAGGTTTAAATTTATTTTATTTAGGTTTATGGTTTTAATTTAGTTTAGGTCCAGCTTTTAGGTTTAGGGTTTAGGGTTTAGAGTTTAAGGTTTATGTTTTAGGGCTCACGATTTTATAGTTTAGGTTAGGTTAGGTTTGGGGTTTGGAGTTTAGTGTTAGGGTTTAGGTCAGGATTTTGAGGATTTAGGGTTTAGGTTAATGTTGGGTTAGGTAGGGTTTAGGTCAATAGGGTCTAGTGTTTTTAGGGTTTAGGGTAAAGTGTTTAGTGTTTAGGGTTTGGGGTAGGTTAGTCTAGTTAGGGTATGGTTTAGGGTTTATGATTTAGTGTTTATGGTGGGATTAGGGTTTTAAAAAATTAAGTAAACCAGTAGGTTTAGGTATTTATTTTATTTTAATTTTATTTTATTAATTTTCTTTTTTTTTTTTATTTAGGTTTATTTTTTTTTATTTAGTTTAGTTTATTTATTTTGTTTTTTTTATTTTAGTTTATTTTAGGTTTAGTTTAAGTTTTATGCTTAATTTTCAATTGTTTATTTTTAGGTTTAGGTTTATGTTTTATTTTAAGTTTATTTTAGGTTTTATTTTTTAATTTAGGTTTATGTTTATTTTTTAGTTTTTATTTATTTAGTCCAGTTTAGTTTATTTTAGGTTGGTTTATTTATTTAGTTTACTTATCTTAGTTTAGGTTTAAACATATTTTATTTTATTTTATTTTGGTTTGGGTTTTTTTTATTAGTATTTAGGGTTTAGGGTTTAGGGTTTAGGGTTAGATTTTTTAGGTTTTAAAGTCCAGGTTTAGGGATTTGAGTTTTTTAGGGTTTAGGGTTTAGGGTTTAAGGTTTAGGTGGTTAGGGTTTAGGGTTTAGGGCTTAGAGTTTAGATACAGAGTTTAGGCTTTAAGGTTTAGGGTTTAGGGTTATTTTTCTTTAGAGTTTAGGGTTTAGGTTTATTTAGTTTAATTTTATTTA
This sequence comes from Cymbidium sinense, assembly GCA_021442155.1. Taxonomy (NCBI): domain Eukaryota; kingdom Viridiplantae; phylum Streptophyta; class Magnoliopsida; order Asparagales; family Orchidaceae; genus Cymbidium; species Cymbidium sinense. The sequence continues at coordinate 29,842 of JAKCPB010001044.1, forward strand.
TTTTAACTTATTTTATTTTTTATTTTATTTAAGTTTATTTTTATTTTTATTTTGTTTAGTTTGTTTATTCTAGATTTATTTATTTTAGTTTATTTTTAGAATAGGTTTAGGTTTATGTTTATTTTAGTAGAATTTATTTTAATTTTATTTTTTAGGTTTAGGTTTTATTTTTTATCTTTTTAAGTTTAGGTTTATGTGTTTTATTTTTAATTTTTTAGGTTTTTATTTTAGTTTTATTTTTAGGTTTTATTTATTAGTTTAGGTTTAAGTTTAGGTTTATTTTTAGTTTATTTTATTTTGTTTAGTTTAGGTTTAGGACTTGGTTTAGTTTATTTTCGGTTTAGGTTTAGGTTTTATTTATTTTAGTTTAGGTTTAGGCTTATTTTATTTATTTTATTTTTTTTTTCTTTAGGTTTAGGTTTTTTTAGTTTAGGGATTAGGTTTTATTTTTAGTTTATTTTAGGTTTTTTTAGGTTTAGATTTTTTATTTAGTTTTATTTTATTTTATTTTAGGTTTTTATTTTATTTACGTTTAGTCTTTTTCAAGTTTTATTCTTAGGTTTATTTTTATTTAGTTTAGGTTTTATTTATGTTATTTTAGTTTATTTTTATTTTTATCTTATTTTAGGTTTAGGTTTAGGTTTAGTTTGTTTTAATTTATTTAGCTTTAAGTTTTTTATTTATTTTATTTTAAGTTTTATTTATTAGTTTAGGTTTAAGTTTTAGGGTTTAGGGTTTATGGTTTAGTGATCAGCTTTAGCTTTAGGGTTTGAGGCCAGGGTTAGGTGGAGGGTCAGGTTTGTTTAGTTTAGTGTGTTTAGGGGTTAGGGTAGGGTTTAGGGAGGGTGGGGGTTAGTTTAGGGTTTTAAGTAGGGTTTAGGTCATTTTAGGGTTTATAGTTTGGGTGGTAGGATTTTTGTTTTATGGTTTAGGGTTTTCTTTTAAATTATGAACCAGAGTTTAAGTTTATTTAGTTTATTTTTAATTTTTTATTTATTTTATTTTTTTATTATTTAGTTTATTTTTCATTTTATTTAGTTTAGTTTATTTATTTTAGTTTAGGTTTTTAATTTAGTTTTTTTAGGTTTAGGTTTAGGTTTATGTTTATGCTTATTTTTTAGTTTAGTTTTATTTCTATTTTATTTTTTAGGCTTAGGTTTTAATTTTTATTTTCAGGTTTAGGTTTTTATTTTATTTTTTTAGGTTTAGGTTTGAGGTTTTTATTTTAGGTTTATTTTTAAGTTTTATTTTTTAATTTAGGTTTAGGTTTATTTTTAGTTTATTTTATTTTATATAGTTTATGGTTTAGTTTTAAGTTTAGGATATTTTTATTATAGTTTAGTTTATTTTAGTTTAGGTTTAGGCTTATTTTATTTTATTTATTTTAGGTTTAGGTATTTTTTTAGTTTGGGGTTTTTTTATGGAAACCCCATATAGGGGGAATTTTATTGCCACAAAAAGAGGGTTACAAGGTCCGTATCAAGGGATAAACTCCAATACTACTGCTTGAAAAGCTACAATCAGCCTAGAGAGTAAATCCCCTATCTAAGTACAACCAAAAGCAAAATAAAAGAGAAAAAAAAGCAAAAGATACAAAATGATTTATAAAAATAAGCTAATGGATAGATCTAGGCCAAAGCTCTTCCGGATAAGAGAATGCATGGCACTAGGGACCAAACCTGTAAGAGAAAAAGAGAAGTACATCTGCAAAAATGTAGAAAGATAAAAATTAGAACATTAAAGCAATACAGACAAAGTGAAAAATTTAAATAGCATAAATTGAGAAAAATTATAGAGAAGTGTGTGAGAGAAGGCTCAGGCTCAGTCACACCAAATTGGGGAAGATGTAAATATGAGCATCCAAACTTCAGTAGAAGGGTTACATCACAAGAGCTACTACCAAACCAAAAAGGAGTGAAATCATCACAACCATCATAGCCTACAAACCTGTGGGAAGATAGCAGCCATTTGTCAAAAGTCTTATGAGCCTTAGTACCTGCAAACCTAAACAAAGCCATATACACTAAAGAAAAGGAAACAACAAAGAGCAGAATGGGAGAGGGAATCCCATGCAGGATAAATATAATCAATATAGTCACCATAGCATGAGAATCTCTACACATATGAAAATGAACCATCTTTTCCAGATCCACCTTTTTAATACCAAAGCTAAGAGTATAATTAGGCCAGCATGAAAATCCACCACAAGAAAATAGCGTAAAGGCCAAAGTGTGAGGATAGAAACAATATACAACCGATTCAAAAGCCTGCTGAAATCCTGCTAAGCAAATCAATGAGCATGTAAATAACACCATCCCAAACATATGGAACATATATGAAACATACAGGCCAGGAGTACAGCTCAGAAATATTGCCCAAAAAAGGTACCCATTCAGAATAATCAATGCAGATGTTAACAACCCCCTTGTTAATAATCATTGTAGAAGTTATCAAACAGCAAATGTAAAGTGAGACAGCATAACCCAAACCCAAAATATAATAGGAAATGCAGAAGTCTAACAAAACCAAGATGGGAATGTAGTAGCAGATTAGGTGGACCAAAAGCCACAGGTAATAAGCTGCACCCCACCGCAAATAACACCAAATAAATACAATCAGAGAGACAACCCAAGAGCGCTTTGTTGGGCATAAAACTTGATAATCCGTCACCAACAACCAAGATAGCAAATAAAGCTAGTGGCCATAAAAAACACTCATTCAGAGTAGACAATGCATAAGTTAATAACCAAGTAGGTAATAGCATAATCAATGTGATATGTCTAACTGAACCAAGATGGAAAAATAGCAGCAGAAATTAGACCACAAACATCGTGATAAGTCACATTGTAAATAGCAAAAATAATCAGAAAAATAACCCCAGAAGCAACCTGTTGGACATAATACCTGAAAATCCAACAGCCAACAATTAAAATAACAAAATAATTATTGCACCCACCATAAGATAATCCAGTAAAAAATAGTGGTACATCATAGACATGAAAGGGGTTCAGAGGAGAGCCATCATTGAAATCCTTCAAGATAAAGAAAAGTAGGCCAACAGCTAAGCCAACATCATCAGTAAAAGCATACTAGAAAGAAAACAAAATATAATTCCAATCCTGCAAAGAGACAATAATAATAACAAGGGTATTGTAATTTCTCTCCATACAGGTTGTGGAGGTGAGGTTAGCAAGAATAATCAGAAAAACCATGTATACCGACATAAGACCGAAGTCCAACGACAATTAAAACAACAAAACAATTATTGCACCCCCATAAGATAATCTAGTAAAAAATAGTGGTACAACATATACATGAAAGGGGTTCAAAGGAGAGCCATCATTGAAATCCTTCAAGACAAAGAAAAGCAGACCAGTAGCTAGGCCAACATCATTAGTAAAAAGGCTAGAAGGAAATCAAGAAGTAATTCCAATCCTGCAAGGAAACATTAATAATAACAAGGGTATTGCAGTTTCTCTCCTTACAAGTTGTGGAGGTGAGGTTAGAGAGCATAAGGGGGGCCACAACCCTATTAAAGAGAGAAAAGACAGATAAATTAGGGCTTGTCATGAAGCTATACAAAAATATAGCAATTAAACAATGGGACAACAAAGTCATGAGCCCCAAAGACATTTCTAGAAAAGGAAAGAGACAAAACAACCTTAATCATAAAATGGAAAATTGATACAAGAAGACCCATAAACAAAATATTGATGGCAAGAAGTCTATCCTTGTTGATCAGAAAGTAAAGTAGAAAGTAAACATCTCCTCTAGATCCGCCGATAAAGTAAAATATCTCCCTCCAACAGGTTAGAAAAATAGGAAACACCTTACCATTAACAGTGGAAACAGCAAAAGTAGCAAGATCCTAAATAAGGTTAGGGTAATCAATCCAACAGAAGATGCCACAGAGATCACAAAATAACCAGAAAGGAGTATCAGGAAGAGTTTAAGGTTTAGGGTTTAGGGTTTAGGTTTTAGTTTTAGGCTTTAGGTTGTAGGTCTAGGGTACATGTTTTAATTTAGGATTAAGGGTTTTGGTTTTTTTAATAGATAACATATTCATATTCCACATTTCTTCTTTTCGATTTCATCAACCAAGTAACACACCAAGTTTTCTAAGACACAAGCGATGACATAGATAAAAAAATAAGCACGTATAAAGAAAATAAAAAAATCTAGATAACTTGAACTATCGCTAATGTAAAGACATAGTTCCATAAGCAACAGATCGGATTGCTCATTCTTCTATTTCTCTAGTTTCCATCAGAACCACCCCGGCCACTTGGGTAGTGAGATCCACCATCATATCTCAGATCTCTCCCTTCACCACCACCATGATTGTAACCTCCATCACTCTTCCTGCCTCCATAACCACCACTACCCTAACCACCACCTCCATATCCACCAGCACCTATAGATCCCCAATCACCACTGCGATAACTGTTGCCTCCATCTTCACCTCAGCCTTCGCCTCCACCACTAGATCTAGACTGAGACTGGTTGATGGTGATGTTTCTACCATCAAGGTTCTACTCATTCTTAGGGTTTAGGTTTATTAGGTTTTAGGGTTCAAGTTTATTTTTAATTTATTTTGTTACTTTAAGTTTAAGTTTAGGGTTTGGGGTTTAGGGTTAGGGTTTAGGGTTTAGGGTTTTGTGAGTTTAGGTATTAGGGTTTATGCTTTCAAGCTTTAGGGTTTAGGGTGAGGGTTTTGGGATTAGGGTTTAGGATTTAGTTTAGGTCATTAGTGGGTTAGATTTTAGGTTTGTGCATTATAGGTTTAGGGTTTTTTAGGGTTTAGGGTTTAGTTTAGGGTTTAGGGTTTAGGTAGGGAGAGGGTTTAAGATTTAGGGTTTAGCAAGGGTTTTATTTTAAAAACCAATAGGTTCCATTTATTTAGTTTTTTTATTTAGTTTATCATATTTATTTTAGGTTTATTTATTTTAGTTTATGTTTTTTATTTTATTTTATTTTATTTTTTTGGTTTAGGTTTAGGTTTATGCTTATTTTTTAGTTTAGTTTTATTTTTATTTTATTTTTTAAGTTTAGGTTTTATTTATTATTCTTAGGTCTAGGATTAAGTTTTTATTTTATTTTTTTAAGTTTATGTTTTAGGTTTATTTTCAGGTTTTATTTTTTAATTTAGATTTAGGTTTATGTTTAGTTTATTTTATTTTATTTAGTTTAGGGTTTAGGATTGGTTTATTTTAGTTTTAGGTTTAGGTTTTATTTATTTTAGTTTAGGTTTAGGCTTATTATATTTTGTTTATTTTAGGTTTAATTTTTTTTAGTTTGGTTTTGGTTTTTTTAGGGAGTGTTTGGTGTTTTAGGGTTTAGGGTTTAGGGTTTAGGGTTTTTAGGGTTTAGGGTTTAGGTTGAAAGTCTAAGGTTCATGTTTTAGTTTAGGGTTAAGAGTTTTTGGTTTTTTTTAACAGAGAACAAATTTAGATTCAACATTTCTTCTTTTCGATTTCATCAACCATGTAACACACCAAGTTTACTAAGTCACAAGCTACAACATAGTAAAAAAATGAGCATGCATAGAGCAATTCAAAATACCTAGATAACTAGAATCATCTCTACTATAAAGATAAAGTTTCATAAGCAGCAGATTAGATTGACCATTCTTCTATTTATCCAGTTCCCATCAGAACTACCCTGACCTCTCGAGTAGCGGGATCTGCCATCATATCGCTGATCTCTCCTTCCGTGACTACCATGGTTGTAACCTCTATCGCTCTTCCTGCCTCCAAAACCACCACCTCCATATGCACCAGCACCTACAGATCCCCAACTACCATAATAATAACCATCGCCTCCGTGTTTGCCTCCACCGCTAGATCTAAACTGAGCCTGGTTGACAATGATGTTCTTGTCATCATGGTTCTACCTATTCTTAGGGTTTAAGTTTATTAGGTTTTAAGGTTTAAGTTTATTTTTTAATCAATTTAATTACTGTAAGTTGGGTGTGGGTTTAGGGTTAGGGTTAGGGTTTAAGGTGGGGTTAGAGTTTGGTTTAGGGTTTATACTTGTGGTGGTGGGGTTAGGGTTTAGGATTTTAGGGTTTAGGGAGGAGGGTTTAAGGTTTAGAGTTTAATGTTGGGTTTAGGTTGGTTTGAGGTTTAGTTTTGTGAGTTTTAGCTTTAGGTTTAGGTTGTGGTTTAGAGTTAGGTCAATTAGGGTTTAGGGTTTAGGGCCCAGGGAGGGTTTTGGTTAGGTTTAGGGTTTAGGGTTTGTTTTAGTGTTTAGGTTTTTTTTTTAAATTAAGTAAACGGGTATGTTTAGGTTTATTTAGTTAATTTTTATTCAATTTAGTTTATTTATTTTAGGTTTATTTAATTTAGTTTATGTTTTTTATTTTAGTTTATTTTTTAGGTTTAGGATTAGGTTTTTGCTTATTTTTTCTTTTTGTTTTATTTTTATTTTATTTTTTAGGTTTAGGATTTATTTTCAATTTTTAGGTTTAGGTCTAAGCTTTTATTTTATTTTTGTAGGTTTAGGTTTTAGGTTTTTATTTTAGGTTTTATATTTTTAGTTTAGGTTTAGGTTTACTTTTAGTTTATTATATTTTATTTAGTTTAGGGTTGAGGTTTAGTTTATTTTAGGTTTAGGTTTTATTTATTTTAGTTTAGGTTTAGGTTTATTTTAGGTTTAGGTTTTTCTTAGTTTAGGGTTTAGGTTTTATTATTTATTTCTTTTTAGGTTTTATTTTTAGGCTTATTTTTCAGGTTTAGGTTTCTATTTAGTTTTTAGTTTATTTTATTTTTGGTTTATTTTATTTCTAATTTACATTTTTTTTATTTTATTTAGGTTTTTTATTTTTAGGTTTATTTTATTTTTTAGTTTAGTTTAGGTTTTTATTTAATTTATTTTAGTTTAGTTTATATTTTTTATTTTATTTTATCTTTTACGCTTAGATTTAGGTTTAGGTTTTAGTTTATGTTTTATTTAATTTAATGTTTTAATTTTATTGAGGTTTAGGTTTTTATATTTATTTTATTTGTGGTTTATTTAATTTAGGTTCACTTTTAGGATTTTAGGGTTTAGGGTTTACGATTTACGGTTTGGGGTTTAGGGTTTAGGGTTTTGAGTTATAAGTTTTAGGGTTTAGGGTTTAGGTTTTAGGGTTTAAGGTTTAGGGTTTAGGGTTAGTTTTATGATTTAGGGTATAGGGTTAAGATTTTATTTATTTATTATTTGTTATCAAATTAAGTAAACTAGAGTTTAGTTTATTTAGTTTATTTTCTTATTTATTTTAGTTTATCTTATATTTTATTTTTATTTAGGTTTATTTTTATTTTTATTTTTATTTAGTTTAGTTTATTTATTTTAGTTTAATTTATTTTAATTTAGGTTTTTTCTTTTAGCCTTTTTTTAGGTTTAGGTTTAGGTTTAGGTTTGTTTCTTAGTTTAGTTTTATGTTTATTTTGTTTTTTTAGGTTTAAGTTTTATTTCTTATTTTTAGGTTTAGGTTTAGGTTTTAATTTTCTTTTTATTAGGTTTAGGTTTTAGGTTTTTATTTTTGATTTATTTTTTAGTTAATGTTTAAGTTAATTTTTAGTTTATTTTATTTTATTTATGGTTTAAGTTTTTAGTTTAGGTTTAATTTAGGTTTAAGTTTAGGTTTTATTTATTTTAGTTTAGGTTTAGCTTATTTTATTTTTATTTTAGGTTTAGGTTTTTTTAGTTTAGGGTTTAGGTTTTATTTTTTATTTATTTTTAGGTTTTATTTTTAGGTTTTAATTTTAGGTTTATTTATTAGGTTTAAGTTTTTATTTAGTTTTTATTTTATTTTATTTTAGGTTTATTTTATTTTTATTTTAGGTTTAGTTTTAATTTTATTTATGCTAAACTTGTCTAATTAATAATGACATGAATCCTTTAAAATAGTGTTAACGCTAGTGCATCCCTGAAGTTTAATGTTGTATGCTCAATACTTGAAAAGTGCAAGGGTCACGATCAACCGCAGTGCGGTTAAATAAGCAAGGGTTCCCATATTATGGATGGATGTGGGCAAAGAAGTTAGTCCATGAAGCTAGAATTAGGTTAATATCTTGGAATATATGTACTCTGGTAAACTAATGGAATTAATAGAAATTATGGTTCATAGGAAGATAAATATTTTATGTGTTCAAGAAACTAAATGGGTTGGGGAGAAAGCCAAGGAGATTGATAGTTTTGGTTTTAAATTTTGGTATTCAGGTAGAAGTCAAATTAGAAATGACGTAAGTGTGATTATAGATAAAAGTTTGAAGGATAATGTTTTAAATATTAATAGATGTGGAGAAAAAATTATAACTTTAAAGATTATTATTGATACTAAGCTTATCAATGTTATAAGTTTTTATGCTCCTCAAGTAGATTTGGATGTAGGCTTAAAAGAAAATTTTGTAATGAATTAGAGAGATTAATACAAAAGATACCTCTTGAAGAAAAGTATTTATTGGAGAAGATTTAATTGGACATGTTGGTAGAGTGATAGAAGATTTTAAAAGTCTTCATGGTGGTTATGGATTTGGAGTGACTAACGAAGAATGTAGGACTATATTAGATTTTGCTTTAGCCTATGATTTTATAGTTGCTAATACTTTATTTAAGAAAAGAGATAAGCATATTATTACTTATAAAAATGGATATAGTAAAACACAAATTGATTATTTTCTGATAAGAAAATCGATCGTTAGATTGTAAAGATTGTCATCCCAAGTGAAAGTTTAAATACCCAACATCGATTATTACTATTAGATTTTAAGATGAAAGATTGGAAGATGAAAAATAAATCAAATTATTATTTTAGGATTAGATGGGGGCACTTACAAATCACTAGTAATAATATCTTTAAGAGCAAGCTACAAGAGCTTAGAATTTAGGATGTTAGAAGATGCTAATGTTATGTTAAAAAAAGTAACAAGTGAAATTAAGCAAGTTGAAAATGTGCTTGGAGAATTTAATGGAAAAGCTTCTTTTAATATAAATAGTTGGTTGTGGAGTCAAAATGTGCAAGAAAACATAAAAAATAAGAACAATTGTTATAAACTTGGTTTAGATGTAAAAACTTAGAGAATTGGGAAAAATATAAAATGACATGTAGAGATTCAAAGAAAGCAATATATGATGCAAAAATTTAGCTTTTAGTGATTTATACAATAGATTAGATACTAAAGAAGGTGAAAGATGTATGTATATGTTAGCTAACCAAATAGATAGGAGAAGTAAAGATCTAGCTCAACTGAGGTGTATTAAGGATGAAAATTATAAAGTGCTTTTCTTAGAATAGGATATTGAAAGTAGGTGTATGAGGTATTTTGATAAACTTTTCAATGAAGGATCTAAAAAAATGATTGATTTTAAAAACCTTAATATGTTAAATAGAAATAAAGAATTTTGTTTTTAACATCGTATTAGTAAATTTGATGTTTGTGAAGCTTTAAAGAAAATGAAATGAGGAAAAATAGTAGGACCTAATGATATTCGAATAGAAGTGTGGAAATGTTTAGGAGATCAAGGAACTTCTTCTCCTAGAAATATTTTTAATCTTATTTTAAAGACTAAAAAATTGCCAGATTAGTGGAGAAGGAGTTTGTTGATTCCTAAATTTAAGAATAAAGGTGATGCACAAGAGTGTGCAAATTATAGAAGAATTAAGTTAATGTGTCACACATTAAAATTATGGGAGAGAGTAATTTAGCATAGGTTACGATGTGATACAAAAGTTTCTCACAATTAGTTTGGTTTCATGCCAGGTAGATCTAATATGGATGTTATACATTTGTTAAGAGGTTTGATGGAGAAGTATAGAGAAAGCAAGGAGGATCTACATATGATATTTATTGATTTAGAGAAAGCTTATGATAAAGTTTGAAGAGTTGTTCTTTAGAGAGTTCTAGAAAATAAAGGAGTTAATATTGGTTATTTAAGGATATGTATACTAGAGCTATTACTTGTGTCCAAACACAAGGACGATTCACCAAATATTTTTCTATTTCAGTTAGATTACATCAAGGATTAGTTTTAAGCCCTTATCCTTTTTCTTTAGTTATGGATGTTCTTGCTAGGCATTTACAGGAAGATGTATCTTGGTGTATGCTTTTTGGTGATGACATTCTTCTTGTTGATAAGACTAGAGAGGGAGTCCAAAAGAAACTTGAATTATGGAGGTCAACCTTAGATTTTAATGATTTTTGTTTAAGTAGATCTAAAACTGAATATATGGAGTGTAATTTTAGTTCTAGAAGTTATAGTGGGAGTTTGTGACATTAGGTGAACAAGTCATTAAAGTGAGCAATTCAGATATTTAGGCTCTATTATCCAAAATGATGGTGAAATAGATGGAGATGTTATTAGTAGAATTCAAGTTGGATAGTTGAAGTGGAGGAATGAATCTAGCCTATTGTGATAGAAAGTATCGCCTAAACTTAAGGGGAAATTTTATAAGATGGTGGTAAGACCTGCAGTGATTTATGGTGCAAAATGTTGGCCAGTAAAAGAGAAGCACAAGAATAAGTTAAGTGTTGCAGAGATGAGGATGCTCAAGTGGATGAGTGGCTTTACTCTTAGAGATAAAATGTGGAGTGAGTATGTTCGAGAAGAGTTGGAGTAGCTCAGTGGTAGATAAGATTAGAGAGTCGCCTTAGATGGTTTGGCCACATAGAATCAACCAATGACCCGGTTAGGAGAGTAGATGCATTAGATTTCTTTTATGTTAAGAAAGGTGGAAGTAGACCTAAAAAGACATGGTTAAGTTGTATAAAAAATGACCTTAGTATACTTGAATTAAATGAGAATTTGACAATAAGACAAATGGAGAAGGATTCATGTATGACCCAACGAAGTGGACAAAGGCTTGTTGTTGTTGTATTGTAGGTTTTACTTTAGTTTAGTTTAGGTTTTATTTATTTTATTTTAGTTTTGTTTTATTTTTTATTTTATTTACTTTTAGGTTTAGTTTTAGTTTATATTATTTTTTTATTATTATATTTTATTTTGGATTAGGTTTATTTATTTTAGTTTTAGGTTTTATTTATTTTAGGTTTAAATTTTAGCATTTTAGTGTTTAGGGTTTAGGGTTTATGTTAGGTGGGGTGAGGTTTTGGGTTTAGGGTGGGGGTTTAGGGTTTTGTTTTGTGGGTTTAAGGTTTGGATTTTAGGTTTAGGTTTAGGGATTAAGGTTTAGGTTTAGGGTTTGTTTTAGGGTTTAGGGTTTAGGGTTTTTAGGGTTTAGGGTTTCGGGTTTAGGGTTTTGGTTTTAGGTCTAGGGTGCAAGTTTTAGTTTAGGGTATAGAGTTTTTATTTTTTTTTATTTTTAGTAGAGAACAAATTCAGATTCAACATTTCTTCTTTTCTATTTCATCAACCAAGTAAGACACCAAGTTTTCTAAGACACAAATGATGATATAAATAAAAAATGAGCGTGCATAGAGTAAATAAAAAACTCTAGATAATTAGAACTGTCTCTACTATAAAGACACAGTTGCATAAGCAGCCGATCAAATTGGCTATTCTTCTATTTCTCTAGTTTCCATCAAAACCACCCCGACCTCTCAAGTAGAAGGATCTAACATCATCTCGCTGATCTCTCCCTCCGCCACCACCACAACTGTAACCTCTGTCGCTCCTCCTGCCTCCATAACCACCACTACTCTTACCACCACTTCCATATCCACCAGCACCTCTAGATCCACCACCACCACTACGATAACTGCCGCCTACGCCTCACCTCCACTACCATATATAGACTTAGCCTGGTTGATAGTGATGTTCCTACCATCAAGGTTCTGCCCATTCTTAGGGTGTAGGTTTAGGTTTAGGTTTATTAGTTTTTAGGGTTTAAGTTTATCTTTTAATTTATTTAGTTACTTTAGGTTTTGGTTTAGGGTTTAAGGTTTAGGGTTTACTATATATGATCAGATTTTAGGATATAGGGTTTAGGGTTTACTGATTAGGGTTTAGGGTTTAAGGTTTTAGGGTTTATGCTTTTAGAGTTTAGGGTTTTAGGTTAGGGTTTATGGTTTAGGGTTTAGGGTTTAGTGTTTTTTAGGGTTGAGGCATTAGGGTTTAGGGTTGTTGGGTTCGGGTTTGGGTTTAGGGTTTAAAGTTTAGGGTTTACTATTTAGGGTTTATGGTTTTTCTTTTTGTTTTTTAAATTAAGTAAACCGATAGGTTTAGATTTATTTAGTTTATTTAGTTTATTTTTTATTTATTTTAGTTTATTTTTTTATTTAGGTTTATTTTTTATTTTTATTTAGTTTAGGTTTATTTAATTTAGATTTATTTATTTTAGTTTAGGTTTTTATTTTAGTTTATTTTTTAGGTTTCGATTTATTTTTTAGTTAAGTTTTATTTTTATTTTATATTTTAGGTTTAGGTTTTATTTTTGATTTTTATGTTTAGGTTTAGGTTTCTATTTATTATATTTGGTTTAGGTTTAGGTTTAAGTTTTTATTTTAAGTTTATTTATCGATTTTATTTTTTAGTTTAGGTTTAGGTTTATTTTTAGTTTATTTCATTTTATTTAGTTTAGCTTTAGGTTTAGGTTTAGTTTTTATTTATTTTAGTTTAGTTTATTTTAGTTTAGGTTTAGGTTTAGGTTTTTTTTATTTAGCATTTTGGTTTTATTTTTATTTATTTTTAGGATTATTTTTTAGGTTTAAGTTTTTATATAGATTTTATTTTGTTTTATTTTAGGTTTATTTTATTTTTATTTTTTGCTTAGTTTTTATTTTATTTAAGTTTTTTTTAGGTTTATTTTATTTTTTAGTTTAATTTAGGTTTTTATTTATTTTTTATTTTAATTTATTTTTAGGTTTGGGCTAGGTTTAGGTTTTTATTTTTTTATTTTTTTATTTTATTAATGTTTAAGTTTTTTAATTTATTTTATTTTTATGTTTTATTTAGTTTAGGTTTTGGTTTTTTGGTTTTTAGGGTTTAGGGTTTAAGGTTTAGGGTTTAGGGTTTGGGGTTTAGGGTTAAGGGATTAGGGTTGTAGGCTCATGATTTGTATAAGGTTTAGGGTTTTAGGGTTTAGCTTATAATTTAGGGTTTAGGGTTTATTTAGGGTTAGAGTTTAGGGTTTAGCCTAGGGTTTAGGGTTTATGTTTGTAGGTTTAGAGTTTAGGGTTTTGAATTTAGGTAGAGTTTTATGGTTTAGGGTTTAGGGTTTAGGGTTAAGGTTTCATTTATTTAATTTATTTATTTTTTATTTTTAAGGTTTAGGGTTTAGGGTTTAGTGTTTAGGTTTTAGGATTAGGGTTTAGGGTTTAGTATTTAGTTTAGGGTTTAAGGTTTTTTGGTTTTTTTAATAGAGTACAAATTTAGATTCAACATTTCATTTTTTTTATTTCATCAACTAAGTAACACACCAAGTTTTCTAAGACACAAGCTACAACATAAATAAAAAAATGAGCATGCATAGAGTAAATAAAAAATCCTAGATAACTAAAACTCCCTCTACTATAAAGACACAATTCCATAAGTACCAGATCGGATCAACCATTCTTCAGTTTCTCTAGCTCCCATCAAAACCACCCTGGCCTCTCGAGTAGCGGGATCCACCATTATATCCCTGATCTCTCCCTCCGGCACCATCACGGTGGTAACCTCCGTCCCTCCTCCCACCTCCATAACCACCACTGCTCTGACCTCCACCTCCATATCCACCATCACCTCCAGATCACCCACCACCATTGCGATAACCACCGCCTCTGCCTTCACCTCCACCGCCATATCTAGACTAAGCCTGGTTGATGGTGATATTCCTATTGTCAAGGTTCTGCCCATTCTTAGGGTTTAGGGTTTTAGGGTTTATGCTTTTAGGGTTTAGGGTTTAAGGTTAGGGTTTAGGGTTTAGGGTTTAGGGTAGTAGGTTTAGTGTTGTAGGTTTAGGGTTAGTTTTAGGGTTTAGGGATTAAGGTTTAGGATTTAGGGTTTAGGGTTTTCTTTTTTTTTAAAATTAAGTATAATAGTAGGTTTAGGTTTATTTTGTTTATTTTTTTATTTATTTTAGTCTATTTTATTTGTGATTTTATTTAGGTTTATTTTTTATTTTTATTTAGTTTAATTAATTTATTTTAGTTTAGGTTTTTTATTTTAGTTTAGGTTTTTTATTTTAGTTTAATTTTTAGGTTTAGGTTTAAGTTTAGTTTTAGCATTTTATTTTATTTTTTTTTACATTTTAGGTTTTTTTTTTAGGTTTAGGTTTTTATTTTATTTTTAAGTTTATTTTTAGGTTTTAATTTTTTAATTTAGGTTTAGGTTTAGGTTTTCTATATTTTAGTTTAGTTTATTTTGTTTAGGTTTAGGATTATTTTATTTTGTTTATTTTATTTTTATTTTAGGTTTAGTTTTTTTTAGTTTAGCATTTATCTTTTATTTTTTATTTACTTTTATATTTTAATTTTTGGTTTAATTTTTAGGTTTTTGTTTTATTTAATTTATAATTTATTTTATTTTAGGTTTAAGGTTTAGGGTTTATGATTTAGTGTTTAGGGTTTAATGTTTAGTGTTTTTTTAAGGAAAAATTAAATAAACGGGTAGGTTTAAGTTTATTTAGTTTATTTAGTTTACTTTATATTTTTATTTAAGCTTATATATTTTTATTTAGTTTAGTTTATTTATTTTGAATTTATTTATTTTAGTTTAGGTTTTTTATTTTAGTTTATTTTTTAGGTTTAGGTTTTGGTTTATGTTTATTTTAGTTTAGTTTTATTTTATTTTTTTTAGGTTTAGGTTCATTTTTAATTTTGATTTAGGTTTAGGTTTTATTTTATTTTTAGGTTTAGTTTTTGGTTTTATTTTAGGTTTATTTTATGTTTTATTTTTTTAGTTTATGTTTAGGTTTATTTTAGTTTATCTTTTATTTAGTTGAGGTTTATGTTTAGTTTATTTTAGGTTTAGGTTTTATTTATTTTATTTTAGTTTATTTTAGTTTAGGTTTAGGTTTATATTTTATTTTATTTAGGTTTAGGGTTTTTAGTTTAAGGTTTAGTTTAATTTTTATTTATTTTAGGTTCAATTTTTAGGCTTATTTCTTAGGTTTAGATTTTTATTTATTTTTAATTTATTTAATTTTAAGTTTATTTTATTTATGGTTTAGGGTTTTGGGTTAGGGTTTATGGTTTAGGGTTTGGTTTTAGGGTTAATTTGGGTTTTTTAATTAAGTAAACTAGTAGGTTTAGGTTTATTTAGTTCATTTTTTATTTATTTTAGTTTATTTTATTTTATATTTTTAATTAGGTTTATTATTTTATTTTTATATAGTTTATTTTTATTTTAGTTTATTTATTTTAAGTTATTTTATTTTATTTTTATTTAGGTTTATTTTAGGGATTAGGGCTTTTAGTTTTTTTAATAGAGTATAAATTTAGAATCAACATTTTTTTTATTTCAACAACCAAGTAACACACCAAGTTTTTTCAGACACAAGCTAGAACATAAATAAAAAATGAGCCTACATAGAGCAAATCAAAAACCCTAGATAGCTAGAACCATCTTTACTGTAAATGCATAGTTAAATAAGCAGCAGATCGGATTAAATGCTTTTCGCTTTCCAGTTCCATAACCACTCCGTCCTCTTGAGTAGTGGGATCCACCATCATATCCCCGATCTCTCCCTCCAACACTATCATGGTGGTAAACTCTGTCACTCCTCTGGCCTCCATAACCATCACTGCTTTGACCTCCACCTCCATATCCAGACCTTGATCCCCCGCCACCAGATAACCATAGCCTGCCTTTCACCACCATATCTAGACTAAGCTTGGCGTGATGTTCCTACACAAGGTTCTACTCATTCTTGGTTTAGTTTATGCTTTACCATTAAGTTTTAGGGTTTAGGTTTATTTTTAAATTTATTTAGTTACTCTAGGTTTAGTTTAGGGTTTCAAGTTTAGGGTTTAGGGTTTAGGTTAATTTAGGTTTAGCATTTAGGGTAGGTTTATTTAGCTTGTGGTTTTAAGGGTTTATGCTTTTCTGGGGGTTTAGGTTTAGGGTTAGGTTTAGGTTGGTTAGGGTCATGGTAGGTTTAGGGTTTATTTTTAGTTTAGGGTTTTAGGTTTAGGGTTAGGTTTTAGGGATAGTTTTAATTGATTAAGGTTAGGAATTAGGGTTTCCTAGTTTAGGGTTTTTTCTCTTAAATTAAGTAAATTAGTGGGTTTAGGTTTATTTAGTTTATTTTATTTATTTTAGTTTATTTTATTTGTTATTTTTAGGTTTATTTTTATTTTATTTAGTTTATTTATTTATTTTAGTTTAGGTTTTATTTTTTATTTTAGTGATTTGGGTTTAAGTTTATTTTTTTAATTGAGTTTATTTTTATTTTATTTTAGGTTTAGTTTAGTTTTTATTTTTTTGGTAGTTTGGGTTATTATTTTATTTTAAGTTAGTTTATTTTAGGTTTTATTTTTAGTTTATGTTTAGTGTATTTTTAGTTTATCTTATTTCATTTAGTTTTAGTTTTTGGTTTAGTCTATTTAGGTTTAGGTTTAGTTTATTTTGTTTAGTTTATGTTTATTTTATTTTGTTTATTTTGTTTTATTTTAGGTTCAATTTTTTTTTTAGTTTAGGGTTTATCTTTTATTTTTTATTTACTTTTAAGTTTTATTTTTATGTTTAATTTTTAGGTTTAGGTTTCAATTTAGTTTATAATTTTTTTTTTTTAGGTTTAGGGTGCAAGGTTTATGATTTAGAATTTAGGGTTAAGAGTTTAAGGTTTAGGTTTTTTTTAAGTTGGTAGGTTTAGGTTTATTTAGTTTATTTTATTTTATTTATGTTTATATTTTTATTTAGATTATTTTATTTATTTTGAGATTATTTATTTTAGTTTAGGTTTCTTATTTTAGTTTATTTTTTAGGTTTATGTTTATTTTTTAGTTTAATTTTATTTTTATTTTATTTTTTGGTTTTGGTTTTATTTTTAATTTTGGCTTTTAGTTTAGGTTTTTATTTTATTTTTAGGTTTAGGTTGGTTTTATTTTAGGTTTATTTATGTTTTATTTTAAAGTTATTTTGATTTTATTTTATTTGTGGAGGTTTAGGTTTATTTATTTTAGTTAGTTTATTTTGGAGGTTTAGTTTATTTTATTTTAGGTTTAGGTTTGTTTAGAGAGACGTTTTAGGTTTAATTGCTTATTTCAAGTAGCTTTTATTTAGTTTTAATTTATTTATATTAGGTTATATATTTAGGGTTGGCCTGGGTAGGTGGGAGGGTAAGGCTTTAGGGTTTAGGGTTTAGGGTTTAGGGTTTATGTAGGGTGGGGGCTGGTATTTTAATTAAACTATAGCTTTAGGTTTATTTAGTTTATTTTTTATTTATTTTAGTTTATTTTATTATATATTTTTATTTAGGTTTATTTTTTACTTTCAACTAGTTTAGATTATTTATTTTAGGTTAATTTATTTTAGTTTTTTTTATTTAGGTTTAAGTTTATGTTTATTTTCTAGTTTTGTTTTATTTTTTATTTTATTTTTTTTATTTAGGTTTCATTTTTTATTTTTAGATTTAGTTTAGGTTTTCTTAAATTTAGATTTTAAATTTTATTTTAGGTTTATTTTTTAGGTTTTATTTTTTTAGTTTAGGTTTATGTTTATTTTAGTTTATTTTATTTTATTTAGTTTAGGGTTTAGGTTCATTATTTTAAGTTTATTTTATTTTATTTTAGTTTAGTTTATATTAGCATATGTTTAGGTTTATTTTATTTGTTTATTTTTAGGTTTAGGTTTTTTTAGTTTAGGGTTTTGGTTTTATATTTATTTTAGGTTTATTTTAAGTTTGGTTTATTTAGTTTTATTTATTTTGTTTTAAGTTTAATTTTTTTTATTTTAAGTTTAGGTTTTATTTTATTTAGGTTTTAATTTTGGGTTCATTTTATTTTTAGTTTAGTTTAGGTTTTATTTATTTTATTTTAGTTTAGTTTTATTATTTTAATTATGTTATTTTTTAAGTTTAGGTTTAGGATTAGTTTAGGTTTAGGTTTATGTTTTAGTTTATGTTTTTATTTTAATTTTTTTTATTCTATTTTTTATTTAATTTATTTTATTTTCTTTTAGGTTTTATTAAATTTAGGTTCAAGTTTTAGCTTTAGGTTTAGGGTTTAGGGATTTTTAGGGTTTAGGGTTTGGGGTATTTTATTTAGGTTTAGGTTTTGGGTTTAGGTTTAGGTTAAGTTTTAGTTTAGGGTTTAGAAATTATGGTTTATTATTTAGGGTTTAAGGTTTTTTTTTTTAACAAAGAACAAATTCAGATTGAACATTTCTTCTTTTTTATTTCATCATCCTAGTAGCACCCTAAGTTTCTTAAGACACAAGTGATGAGATACATCAAAAATGAGCACCCATAGACCAAATCAAAAACCTAAGATATGTAGAACCATCTCTGCTGTAAAGACACAGTTCCATAAGCAGCAAATTGAATCGATCGTTCTTTAGTTTCTCTAGTTCCCATCAAAACCACCACCGCCACTAGTAGTAGATCCACCATCATATCCTCGATCTTTCCCTCCACCACCACCAGTATAAAATCCATCACTCCTCTTGCCTCCATAACTACCACTGCTTCGACCACCACCTCCATATCCTCCAGCACCTACAGATCCCCACCACCAGTGATAGCCTCCACCTTGCCTCAACCAAATCTAGATCGACCATAGTTGAGTGATGTTCTTGCCATCAAGGTTCTACCCATTCTTAAGGTTTATGGTTAGTTTAGGTTTAGAGTTTAGGATTAGCTTAAGGTTTAGGTTAGTTTAGGGTTTAGGGTTTGGGGTTTGGGGTTTAGGTTTAGTCAGGTTTTAGGATTATGGAGGGTTTAGGGTAGGGTGGGATTTAGATTTGTGGATTTAAGGTGGGTAGGTAGGTTTAGGGTTTTAAGGTTTAGGGTTTAGGTTTATTTTAAGTGTAGGGTATTTGGGTTTAGGCTTTCTTTTAAAAACAATTAAGAAACCAAGAGTTTAAGTTTATTTATTTATTTGAGATTTTTACTTTTTATTTTTATTTAGGTTTATTTTATTTTATTTAGTTTATTTATTTATTTTAGGTTTACTTTTAATTTAGAATTTCTATTTTAGTTTATTTTAGGTTTTAGTTTATTTTATGAGTTTATTATTTTATTTTTAGGTTTAGATTTTTTTTAGGTTTAGGTTTAGGTTTTATTTTATGTTTTAGGTTTAGGTTTAGGTTTTTATTTTTATAATTTAGTTTTATTTTTCAATTTAGGATTATTTTTATTTTTTAGTTTACTTTATTTTATTTAATTTAGGTTTAGTTTATTTTAGTTTAGGTTTAGGTTTTATTTATTTTGTTTAGTTTAGTTTAGTTTAGGTTTAAGTTTATTTTATTTTATTTTAGGTTTAGGCTTTTTTTAGTTTAGATTTAGGTTTAATTTTTATTTATTTTAGGTTTTATTTTAGTTTTATATTTTAGGTTTATGTTTTATTTAGTTTTATTTTATTTTAGTTTAGTTTTATTTATTTTTTTAGATTTTTTTTATTAAGGTTTTTTGATTTTAAAGTTTGTTTAGGTTTTGATTTATTTTATTTTATTTAGTTTTAATTTTTATTTTTTTATTTTCTTTAGGTTTAGGTTTAGGTTTAGGTTTTAGTTTAGGTTTTTATTTTATTTTATTTTTTTATTATATTTTGTTTTAAGTTTTTATTTATTTTATTTTTAGATTTTATTTATTTTAGGTTTAAGTTTTAGCTTTTTTTAGAGTTTAGGGTTTAGGATTAGTTTAGGGTTTAGGGTTAGGGTTTAGGTTTAGGGTTTAAGGTTTGGGGTTTAAGTTTAGGGTTTAAGTTTTAGTTTAGGGTTTAAGTTTTAGTTTAGGGTTTAGGGTTTGGGATTTAAGGTTTTTTTTCTTAACAGAGAATAAATTCAGATTCAACATTTCTTCTTTTCAATTTCATTAGTCAATTAGCACCCCAAGTTTTCTAAGACACAAGCGATGACATAGATAAAAAATGAGCACCCATAGAGCAAACCAAAAACCTTAGATAAGTAGAACTGTTTCTATGGTAAAGACATATAAGGAGATCGGATCAGTGCTCATCGGCCAACTAGAACCACCCCACCTCTGAGCACTGTGGATCCGCCATCATATCCTCAATCTCTCCCTCCACCCCCACCACGATTGTAAGCTTCATCGCTCCTCCCGCCTCCATAACCACCACTGCTTTGACCACCACCTCCATATCCGGCAGCACCTCTAGATCCCCCAGCACCACTACTAACCTCCACCTCCGCCTTCACCTCCACCACAGATCTGGTGATGAGTATTGATGATGTTCATGACATCAAGGCTATGCTCATTCTTAGTGTTTAGTGTTAGTTTATGGTTTAGAGTTTGGGGGTTTAGAGTTTAGGTTGGGGTTTAGGGTTTAGGTAGGGTTTGGGATTTAGGGTTTAGGGTTGTAGGTTTAGGGTTTAGGGTTTAAGGTTTAGGATTTAGGTTTTATTTTTTTTTAAATTAAGTAAATTGAGTTTAAGTTTATTTAGTTTTTTATTATTTTTTGGATATTATTTTATTTTTTTTTATTTTATTGAGGTTTATTTTTTTTTATTTTATTTATTTTAGTTTATTTATTTTAGGTTTATTTATTTTAATTTAGGTTTTTATTTTAGTTTTTTTTTGTTTAGGTTTAAGTTATATTTTGTCTTTTTAGGTTTAGATGTAGGTTTATATTTTATTTTTTTAGGTTTAGGTTTTATATTTATTTTTAAGTTTTATTTTTTAGTTTAGGTTTAGGTTTATTTTTAGTTCATTTTATTTTATTTAGTTTAGGTTTAGGTTTAGGTTTATGTTTTATTTATTTTAGTTTAATTTATTTTAGTTTAGGTTTATATATATTTTATTTTATTTTTATTTTAGTTTAAGTTTTCTTAGTTTAGGGTTTAGGTTTTATTTTTTTATTTATTTAGGCTTTATTTAGGTTTATTTTAGGTTTAGGTTTTTTATTTTTAGTTTTATTTTATTTTATTTTAAGTTTATTTTATTTTTATTTTATGTGTAGTTTTATTTTATTTAGGTTTTTATTATTAGCTTTATTTTATTTTTTTTTATTTTAGTTTAGGTTTTATTTTATTTATTTCAGTTTATTTTATTATTTTATTATAACTTTAGGTTTATGTTTTGGTTTTAGTTTTAGGTTTTACTATTTTAGCTTAAATTTTTTATTTTATTTTATTTTTAGTTAATTTATTTTTAAGTTAGGTTAGTTTAGGATTTTTAAAGTAGCTTTGGATTAGGGTTTAGTCAGAGGACAGTAGGGCCCAGGGCCCAGTTAGGCCTACTCAGTCCAGGTCAGATTCATTTGGTGGTTTATTAGTTTAGGCTCATTAGTTTTATCAGGGCCCAGGATCAGGGTAGGGTCTGGAGGGAAGATCTAGGTAGGGAGGGAGGGTTTTAGGGTTTACTCAGTGATTATCTTAGTGGAGGTTTGTTTTAAAATTACACACCAAGAGGTTTATTTTAAATTTAGTTGTTTTATTTATTTAACCATTTTATTTTATTTTTATAATTTATGTTATTTATTTATTATTGTTATTTATAGTTAGGTTTTATTTAGTTTTTTAGGCTCATTTATTTTTGTTAGTTTTATTTTATTTTTATTTTATAGGTAGGTTTTATTTTATTTATTTTTTTATCTTTAGGTTTAGGTTTTTTTGTTTAGTATTTTTAATTTTTAGTGTTAGATTTAATTTAGTTTATTTTATTTATTAGTTTTAGTTTTATTTATTTAGTTTTATGTTATTTTATTTTGTATTTAGGTTTACATTTTTTTTAGCAGTGTAGGTTAGTTTATAGTTAAGAGTTTAGGGTTTTTTTAGTGTAGCATTTAGGTTTAGGTTATTTTTGGGTCAGTGGTATGGTTGGCTCAGCTTAGGGTTTGTGGTTAGATTTAGTTTAGGGTAGAGTAGTTTAGGGTCAGTAGGCCAGAGTTTAGGGTATGGTAGATTTATATTTGTGGTTTTGTGGATTTATTTTTAGTTTAGGGTTTGTGGATTTAGTTTTAGGGTTTTTTTCTTTATTAAGTAAACTTATAGGTTTAGTTTATAATTTATTTAGTTTATTTTTTATTTACCAATTTATTTTATTTTATTTTATTTAGGTTTATTTTATTTTATTTTAGTTTTATTTATTTTAGGTTTATTTATTTTAGTTTAGGTTTTCTATTTTTGTTTATTTTTTTTTAGTTTAGGTTTAGGTTTATATTCTTTAGTATTTTTAAATTTATTTTATAGGCTTTATTTTTTTTATTTTAGGTTTTGGTTTAGGTCTATTTTAAATTTTTATTTTAGGTTTATTTTTAGTTTTTTTTAGTTTAGTTTTTTTTATTTTATTTTATTTTATTTAGTTTAGAGTTTAGGTTTAGTTTTATTTAGGTTTAGGTTTAGGCTTTATTTATTTTAGTTTAGGTTTATGTTTATGTATTTTATTTGTTTAGGTTTAGGTTTTTTTAGTTTTTAGTTTTATTTTATTATATTCTAGATTTATTTTATTTTATTTTAGTTTAGCAATTTATTTTAGGTTTTTATTTAAAGGTTTGTTTTAATTTTTAGTTTACTTTAGGTTTTTATTTATTTTAATTTAATTTTATTTTTATTTTATTTTATTATATTTTTTAGGTTTAGGTTTAGGTTTTAGTTTAGGTTTTTATTATTTTTATTATTTTTATTTTATTTAGGTTTAAGTTTTTTTATTTATTTTATTTTTAGGTTTTAGCTTTTAGGTTTTTAGGGTTTTGGGTTTTGGGTTTTGGGTTTTGGGTTTAGTGTTTAGGGTTTGGGGTTTAGGGTTTAGGGTATAGGATTGTATGTTTTAGCGTTTAGGGTTTAACATTTAGTTTAGTTTTAGTTTATGGTTTGTGTTTTTGGTTTTTAATAGAACAAATTCAGATACAACATTTCCTCTTTTGATTTCATGAACCATGTAACAAACTAGGGAAGTGAGGTAATCAAATGACCTTCTTGGGGCTAGCTAAAGCCTTGTTCCTGTGATGTCTATTATATACCCATCAAGATTCAATCTTATATAAATTAACACATGAATAGAAACATATTTCAACATTCATTCACCTAAGCTATAAGAATATGCATTGTTATGTATTTATAACTAGCGTCATAACACATATTATTATTCATTTATAAGCTTTTGAAAAATACATTTAGATTTAAAGTGATAATAGCCACATATATTAAATTAAATCAACACGTGCAAGCTTGTATAGAAATCCATTTTATTTTACTTAATTTTGAAATGCATGAATTCAAATGACATACCAAATTTAACATGATTGGAAAGAGGATAATCAAATATAAGCATGTGATTCATTCAACCAAACTAGTTCTAAAGACTATCAAATCAAATAAGATTATTTAAAGCAAACTAAAGCTTCTTTATTAATTAAGTTTTGGATTTGATTTGATTTAACGAGGAGAAGAGAAATCATTACATGTTGATTTAAACCCATTCCCCCGCATTAGTGATTTGATTTAATTTAAGGAAATGTAATTAAGTTGATTTTATGGGTTACTTAAGTTGAACTTTTAATTAGATGAATTAATTATTTTGTCACCTTAAAGTAATTAACTAAATAATTATGAGCCAACAAGATATGCATATTAAATAAACTTGCAATGATCCTAAGAAATAAAAGGGGCCTAATGCAATTGGCTCATGATTAATAGTTAATTAGATTAAGAGACTTAATTAATTGCTCTTAAGGTTTTCCCACACATGTGGACTAACCATAATTTCATTAAACTCCTTTAAGTTATTAAACACCTAAAGATCTACCCCATGATTTAATTAATTAAGGTATGATGATTATGATTTCAATTTGATTAAGTGATTTAATTAATTAGTAAAATCTTTATTTCATTTTAAAATAGGGTGAAATGAACTTAGGGAAAGGGGTCCCAATCCTATTCCTTAGTTCACTTACTATTGAACAATGATTTAAAAAACTTAATTATTCTATATTGTTCATGGATTTATTAATCATTAATTAACTTAAAAGAGAAGTTAAGGTTTCATTAGTCAATTTTCTTAATTAAGTGAGTAATAAATCCCAAGAAAATCATGGGAGGCAGAGGTCATCCCATTAAATTAATCCAAAAAAATTGGGATTAATTTCTCAAGGAATTAATGAGTAATTATGCTAATAAATTTTGTAATTAAACTTAATTAAACATTAATTACTATTCAAAATTAGTTAAAATTATTTTTAAATTAATTATCCTATGAAATACCTTTAAATGAGTATTTATTTGAATTTTTTTTATGATTTTTTTTATGATTTTAGAAGTTTCAACCATTAAAATGATTAATTTTAATGAAAGCCTAATATTGGCACCATGTGGCATGTAAGCGATGCACTTTCCACGCGGCAATGTGAGATTGGCTAATAAAACTTATCTAATTTAGTGTCTATGTTTAATGCGATCACTTTCTTGTAATCTAAGATCGGATGATTATGATTAATCCTTTAATAAGATTAAATCGATCAATCTAGCAATCTAATCATATTCGATCATGCTGGATGGAGTGTGATCCAACGTCACACGATGAGGGAGAATGGAGTCTGTCCGCTAATGCTCACTTGATCTGAGCTTACCCGAGCTTGGATCAACTCCAAAAGGATCTCACAACTTCATGACATCAATCGGAGGGGATCCAACTATCAAGATCACACGATATGCAACTTTTCTTCAAAATGGTCTAACCCATTTTTGCCTAAGGATCAATTTTTGAAGCATACCTCACTGGAGCTCAAGATCGATGGCTCAAAAGATTGATAAGGTGGACCATTGGGAGAGTACGAAGTGGCCAAAGAATGGAAATGACTTAAATTAGGGTGGCTGACCATTCATGGAAATGTACTTGTTACTTTTTTTGCTAGGATTAAGGCCAAGATGATTTTCAACAAGGATTTTCAGTTTGAATCGTTGGTTTCATTATGATGATGATTTGAAACTAAAAAGAACTTTTAGTGTGTGGGTTGATCTCATCGATTCATACTTTGGCTTCCTCGTTTACTTTATGATTAACACATAACTAATAACTCCTTCACCACGTGCAATTCAAGAGAAGCAAAGCAGAGTATGGATGAGAGGCAAAGTACTATCTTGTCATAATCACCATCTTCCGGCAATGCTTCTTCCTTGGTTGGAGTGATCTTGTCAACACTGAATCATCATCGCCGCCTTCATCCAAGTTATTAAGAATTAGCCTTCATCTTCTTGCATAAAAATTTCAGAAAGAGAAAGGGTGTGATTCTCTCTCTATGGGTCTTGTTTCCTATTCTTACGGCGAGTATAGACAAATCAAGGAGGAGAAGGAACGACGAGAAGCTAAACTATGAGTGCCATATAAATTTATTTTGTTGAAAATATATAAAGATAAAAATAAATTTATCTAATTCATATCTCATATCAAATCATCAAAAAAATTTAATCAGAAGTATACTTGAATTTATGAAAAAGCTAATGCCAGATTTAACATTTCACTTCTAAAGTGGTATTCTTTAGAGAGAGAGAGAGAGATAGAGAGGGGGATAGAGCTTCTTTTCACTCAAGATAGGATATGAGTAAAATGAGAGCTTCAACTTTTAGAATAGTGATTATGATCCTATTTATACTTGAGTGTATTTTATTTTATTTCAGTCCATCATTAAAATAAAATAAAAATGTCTGGTCTTTACACATGATAATTCCATACAAAATTAATAAGATATCTCGAAAACCTAAAATTAATTAATCTTTATTTGATCATAAAATTAATAGGCTTAAAAATAAGGTAGCGCATAATGTATAATTAAATTCATATGATAGCCCACATTCAAAAATTCTCAATAATCTCCCACTTGAGCCACATATATATTGCTTGACAATTATACATTATTAAATACTTTATGAGTTCAATATTTATTATCTTCAAAGAGAAATATCTTTAGACAATCTGGTCCAACATAGAATCAAAATGATCATTATAATAATTTTTTCTACAACAAGACCCATCAGTGATCACTAAATCAATATGATTAATGACATAGATCAAGTATGGATGTGAAGCATAGAAATTTCATATAATGTGATGCCCTTGACCCAAGGGTATTATGATCATTTGGCATTGGATTAGATTTGGGCAGATTTGAAATGAGCCAAAAGAGGGTCAGCCCAAATTTCAAGTTAATTGGAGTTTAAAAAAAAGTTAATTGGAGTTGGTTTGGTTAGGTTTGGCTCAATTTGACTCATTTAGGTCAAATTGGGTCAAACCAAGGGTTAGGTCAAGTTCATATGATCATTTAGGATGTTTTGGTTCAATTGGTTTAGTTTAGTTTGGCTTAGATTTGATTTTGGCTCATTTGAATTCATTTGGGTCAAATGGGTTAAGTTGATCGATTTGACCAAATTGTCCAAATTGGCTTGGGTTAGGTGTTGGTTTGGGTTTAGTTGACCAATTGAAGATTATTGTAGGCTTTAATTTCAACTAATTTGGATTTAGTTTTGATTTAGTCCAACTTAAACCTTTAGGTCAATTTGAGCTAAGTAGGTCAATTAGGTCCAATTTTGGCTTTTGTCAAGTTCAACAATCAATTTGGAATGAACTTGAGCCATTGGTTGCAATCAATTTGGTTTATATTTTGATTTGACCCAATGTGGTCTTTTAGATCAATTTGGGTCAACTTGGGTCAAGAGGGCTAATTGGGTTTTGACTCAAATCAAGGTCAAGTCATATTCAAATATTGATTTTGATTTGGTATGAATCATTGGTTTCAAGGGATTTGGCTTAGGCTGCAATTTGGCTAGTTTGGGTTCATATGGGTTAAGGGGTTGACTTTGTCAAATGACCAAGTTGACTTGGTTTGACCCAATATGTGATAATTGATCAACCTAGGGTGATCAATAATCATGATGGGAGGTTTTGATGGGCTTGGTTCAATCCAATTTGGGTAGGACTAGAACATGGCTCAAAAAGGTCAAATTGGCCATTTTGGGTCAAGTGGACCAACTGAGTTTAGTTGGCTTGCTTTTAGGTTGAGTTTGATTTAGTTGAGTTTATATATGGATTTAGAGTTGATATATAAATTCAATTGCAATTGGCTTGGGTTCAAATGGGTTTTGGTTCATTTGAAAATTTCAAGTCAAAAGGGTTAAGTTGGGTTTGACTTGGGTTGATTTTGGTTTGGCTTTATGATAGTAGATTTCATTTATATTTGTGAATATGATTGAATGTATGATTGATTCATGGGAAAATCAATTGAATTTGGGTTTTGGAATGAAGGAATTTGGCTAAGTCAATGGAGTTGGGTCATGTGGCATAGCTTTGGATTTCTATTTGGATTGATTTAGTTTTGATAATTTAAATGTATATTTTATTTAAATTTGTAAATATTATTGAGAATATGATTGATTTGTGAGAAAATAAATTGAGTTTGACTTGATTTGGATTAATATTTGGCTATGTCCATGGGTTAGGTCATATGGCTTAAGAAGGGTTTTGATTTAATTTTATTTAGTTTGATTTTCTTTTGATCATTTGAATGGAGATTTGATTTATATTTAGGAAGATAATTGAAGATATAAATTTATTATAAGAAAAGCCACTGATTTTGGATTGATTTGGATTAAGATTTGGCTAAGTCCATGGGATAGGTCATATGGTTTAAGAAGGGTTTCAAGTTTGGATTTGATCATGGGCTTCAATCATTTGGTTTTGGAATTTGGGTTTGGATTTGGATTTAAATTTGATGTTTGAACTGAACTTGAGGTTTGGTTTGAAAAGGTGAATATGGATTGGATTTGAGTTGTAGGGTAGGGGGATTATCCTAATCCCTAAAGCATAACCTAATCCTATACTTCTAAGTCTTTAAGCTTAGGTTAATTGTTTACCTAATTGTTAGAGGTGTCTTATGACTAGGGAAGTCTTAATGTCTATAAGTCTCCTAGGTTTAAGATGGGAAGATCGAATCCACACTCCAAAAGTGAGGTCAACAGTCCTTAGGCTCCATAGTGTTGCCCTTGCAGATAGATGATTGGAAGACCGAAGCCAAGTTTCACATTATAGACTCAGATATATCTTTTAACGATTTGTTTGGGAGACTATGCATACATGAGAACAACATAGTTACATCCTCTCTACATCAGTGTATGAAGTTTATGAGAGGTGGGATCGCCTAATGTCAAAGGAGATCTCAACTTATTTGCAGTTCATGAGGTTGACATATATGAGGATGCGCTTACTACCTCAAAATCAACAAGTCTATTCTTACGAACTTGGCCAAAGTTTAAAAATAAAAAAAAAGTAAATGAAAAATAAAAATAAAGAGAAAAATAAAAAAAAGTGAAAATGATAAAGAAAATAAAAGGACACTTGGAAGAGGAAGTGGTCCATGATATTAAATTCTAGCCACAGCTCATTACTCCATTAGGACATATGGGTAGGATGACCTGACCTCCACCAAGCAAAGGAAGAGGCCAGTTCAGTGGCAGTCCCAGGGGTGGAAAACCTCTTTATTGGCCACCCAATAGAATATATGTCCCAGCTACCAAGAGTTGGCCTGTTATCCATATAGACTTAGAATCTAGTTCATAGGATAAGTCATATATTGTTAGCACACCAGCTAGCTCTTCTCAGTAGTAGATTCCCTTGGAGGTGATACTTGAGCCAAATAGTGATGCAGATCGGATCGGCCCTTCTTCAATTTCTCTAGTTCCCATCAAAACCACCTCAGCTCTTGAGGAGCGAGATCCACCATCATATCCCTGATCTCTACCTCCACCACCACTACAGTTGTAACCTCCATCACTCCTCCCGCCTCCATAACTACCATTGATCTGACCACCACCTCCATATCCACCAGCACCTCTAGATCTCCCACCACCACTATGATAACCGCCTTCTGCCTCCATGGCGATCAAGACTGAGCTTTTGCTTAATGACGTATCAAGGTTCTTCCCATTCTCAGGGTTTATGTTTATTTTTTTAATTTATTTTGTTGCATTAGATTTAGGTTTAGGGTTTAGGGTTTAGGGTTTAACGTTTAGGGTTTTGGGTTAAGTTTTGGTGTGGTTTAGGTGTGGTTTAAGGTTTAGTTTTTGTGGTTTTAGGGTTTATGCTTTAGGATTTAAAGTTCTGTGATTAGTTTTTGTTTAGGATTTAGGGTTTGTGGGTTTCAGCTTAGGTTTACAGTTTAGGGTTTAAGTTGAGTTAGTTTTGGGAGTGGTTTGGATTTAGGGTTTACAATTTTTTTTAAAATTAAATAAACTAATAGGTTTAGGTTTATTTAGTTTATTTAGTTTATTTTTATTTATTTTAGTTTATTTTATTTTTTATTTTTATTTATGTTTATTTTTTTATTTTTATTTATTTTAGTTTATTTATTTTAGGTTTATTTATTTTAATTTGTATTTTAACATTTTTAGGTTTAGGTTTATTTTTTAATTAAGTTATTTTTTATTTTTTTTTATGTTTAGGTTTTACTTTTTTATTTTAGGTATGTACAATTTATTTATTTTATTTTTTTTAGGTTTAGGTTTTAGGTATTCATTTTAGGTTTATTTTTAAGTTTATTTTTTGGTTTTAATTTTTAGTTTAGGTTTAGGTTTATTGTTAGTTTATTTTATTTTATTTAGTTTTAGTTTCATTAGGTTTAGTTTATTTTAGGTTTAGTTTAGGTTTTATTTTTAGTTTAGTTTATTTTGTTTAGTTTAAGTTTATTTTAATTGATTATTTTATTTATTTTAGCCTAGATTTCTTTTTTAGTGTTTAAGATTTATTTTAAGTTTATTTTAGGTTTAGGTCATATTTAGTTTTATTATATTATTTATTTTAAGTAGTAGTTTTATTATATTATTTTTTATCTTAGTTTATCCATTTTAATTGTTTAGGTTTTTCTTTATTTTATTTTAGTTTATTTTTATTTTTATCTTATTTTAGGTTTAGGGTTTAGGTTTATCTAGGTTTTATCTTTATTTTATCTTTTGTCACATTTATATACATTTTTGTTCTGATGAGCATAGTAGTTTTAGTCTTTTGTGGCTAGTTAGTGGCCTTAGGGTCATGGTTTAATGCCTAGTTTAGGTCAGATAGACAGGGTAGTAGGGTTTAGCCTCAGTAAGGCTTTGGGCCTTTTCAGGAGTAGGTTAAGGCCTAGGGTCAGTGGTCCTATTTATCTTTGTAATTTTATAGGGTTAGGTTAGTTTAGGGTAGGGCTTTTTATTTTAAAAAAAAAAATTAAGCAAACCCCAGAGGTTTATGTTATTTAGTTTATTTATTTATTACTTCATCATTTTATTTAGGTTTATTTTAGTTTTTTTTTTAGGTTTATTTATTTTAGTTTACATTTTTTATTTTAGTTTTTTAATTTAGGTTTATGTTTATTTTTTAGTTTAGTTTTTTTATTTTATTATTTAGATGTTTTATTTTATTTATTTTTGTTTTATGTTTTAATTTTTTAGGTAGGTTTGGTTTATTTTAGTTTAATTAGATTTTATTTTAGTTTATTTTATTTTATTTAGTTTAGGTTTAGGTTTAGTTTATTTTAAGCTAGGTATTTATTTTAGTTTAGTTTATTTTAGTTTAGATTAGTTTAATTTATTATGTTATTTAGGTTTTACTAGGGTTTAGGTTTATTTTCATTTATAGGTTTATTTTTAGAGTTTATTATTTTATTTTATTTTTTATTTATTATTATAGTTTATTTTATTTAGGTTTATTTATATTATGGATTAAGTTTTTGTTTAATTTATTTACATAGGTTTGGTTTAGGTTATGTTAGTTTAGATTTTATTTTTAAATTTTATTAATTAGTTTAGTTTTATTTATCTTTATTTTAAGTATTTATTAGTTTAGCTTTATGTTTTGTGGCTCTTTAGGTTTGTGGTCTGGGGTCTGTGGTTATATCTAGTTCAGCTTTATAGGGCTCTATTTAATCCCAGACTAGTGTGTGGTCTGGGGGCCTGGGAGAATCTTAGTGAGAGTTTGTGGGCTCAGGGCCTGAATTCAGGGATTTAGGGTTTAGGGCTCACCATCATTTAGGGCTCAGGTTCAGAGTCAGGTAGAGTCTCACGCCAGTGGCCTAGTTTTGGCCTGTTAGAATTTGTTAGGGTTGTAGGTTTTTTTAATTTTATTTTAAAATTAAGCAAATATTTAAGTTTATTTAATTTATTTTATTTATTAGTACTTTATTTTTTTTTGTTTTTATTTTATTTTATTATTTAGGTTAATTTATTTATTCAGTTTATTTATTTTAGTTTAGTTTTATTTTTATTTCATTTTAGGTTTAGATTTAGGTTTATTTTTCGTTTATTTTATTTTATTTTATTTCTCAAGTCTATATTTTATTTTTTTATTTTTTTTGTTTGTTTAGTATTTTATTTTTAGGTTTAGGTTTTTCATCTAGTTATATTTTTTTTATACTTTATTTTAAGTTTATTTAATTTTATTTTAGGTTTAGTTTAGTTTGTTATTTTATTAGATTAGTTTAGGTTTTTTTTATTTTAGTTTAGTTTATTTTAGTTTAGTTTTATGTTTATTTTAATTTTATTTTAAATTTAGGTTTTTTAGTTTAGGTTTATTTTTTTATTTATTTTAGGTATATTTTTTAGGTTTAGGTTTTTATTTATTTTTTATTTTATTTTTTTATGTTTATTTTATTTTTATTTAAGCTTAGTTTTTATGTTATTTAGGTTTATTTATTTTTTTTGTTTTAGTTTAGTTTTTTATTTTTTATTTTATTTTCTTTTTAGGTTTAGGTTTAGGTTTTAGTTTAGGTTTTTATTTTATTTTATTTTGGTTTAGGATTTTTTATTTAATTTATTTTTTGGTTTTTTTTAGTTTGGTTTAGGTTTTATTTTTAAGGTTTAGGGTTTATTGGTCGAGGGTTCGGGTTTTGGGTTTGTTTTACTTGTAGGTTTAGTTTTAGTGGTTTTATGGATTGGGTTGTGGTTTAAGGTTTTAGGGTTTAAGGTTTAGGGTTCAGGTTTTGGTCTAAGGTTCAGATTTTAGTTTAGGGTTTAGGGTTTTTGGTTTTTTTAAGAGAAAATAAATTCAGTTTCAACATTTCTTCTATTTGATTTCATCAACCAAATAACCCACCAAGTTTTCTATGACACAAACAATGACATAGATAAAAAATGATTTAGAGAAAATCAAAAACCCTAGATAACTAGAACTGTCTCCACTATAAAGACATAGTTCCATAAGCAGTAAATCAGATCGGCTATTCTATAATTTCTCCAGTTCCCATAAAAACCACCCCGGCTACTCGAGTAGCGTGATCTGCCATCATATCCTCGATCTCTCCCTCCGCCACTACCATGGTTGTAACCTATTACTCCTCCAACCTCCATAATCACCATTGGTCCAACCATTCCCTATCCACCAGCACCTCCAGATCCCCCACCACTATTGTGATAACCACTGCCTCCACCTTCACCTCCACCGCTAGATCTAGATTGAGCCTTGTTGATGGTGACGTTCCTGCCATCAAGGTTCTGCCCATTCTTAAGGTTGATTTAGGTTTATTTTTCAATTTTTTTAGTTATTTCACATTTGGGTTTAAGTTTTGGCACTTATGATTTAGGGTTTAGGGTTAGGGGTTAGGGTTTAGGGTTTAGGGTTTGAAGGTTTATGCTTTTATGGTTTAGGGTTTAGGATTAGGGTGGTGGTTTAGGTTGGGTTTAGGTTTAGGTTTGAGTTTAGGTTTAAGGTTTAGTTTAATTTTTTTAAGGTAGGGTTTAAGATTTAGTGTTTAGGTTTTGTAATTACAAACTAGTTGGTTTAGGTTTATTTATTTATTTATTTTAGTTCATTTTATTTTATTTTATTTATTTTTATCTTTATTTATTTTAGTTTATTTATTTAAGGTTTATTTATTTTATTTTTATAGGTTTATTTTTAGTTGAGTCTATTTTATTTTATTTTTAGTTTATGTTTTTTTAGGTTTAGTTTAGTTTTAATTTTATTTTAGGTTTGGTAGGATTTTATTTTTGTTTTTAGTTTAGGTTTAGGTTTATTTGTAGTTTATTTTATTTTATTTAGTTTAAATTTAGGTTTAGGTTTAATTTATTTTAGGTTTAGGTTTTATTGATTTTAACTTGGGTTTAAGTTTATTTTATTTTGTTTATTTTATTTTTATTTTAAGTTTAGGTCTTTTTTATTTTAGGGTTTAGGTTTTATTTTTATTTATTTTTAGGTTTTACTTTTAGGTTTATTTTTTGATTTAGGTTTTTATTTAGTTTCTATTTTACTTTATTTTAGGTTTATTTTATTTTTTATTTTATGTTTGGTTTTAATTTTATTAAGGTTTTTTATATTTAGTTTTATTTTATTTTTTAATTTAGTTTAGGTTTTTCTTTATTTTATTTAGTTTATTTTTATTTTTATTTTATTTTTTTTCAGGTTTAAGTTTAGGTTTTAGTTTAGGTTTTTATTTTATTTTATTATTTTATTTTATCTGTTTTTTTTTTTTATTTACATTATTTTTAGGTTATATGTAGTTTAGGTTTTTGTTTTTAGATTTTTAGTGTTTAGGGTATATGGTTTATGGTTTTAGAGTTTAGGGTTTTAGGGTTTAGGGTTTAGGATTTAGGGTTTAGGGTTTATGATTTAAGGTTTAAGCTTTAGGTCTAGGGTTCAAATTTTAGTTCAGGGTTTAGGGTTTTTGTTTTTTTAGGAGAGAACAAATTCAGATTCAATATTTCTTTTATTAATTTCATCAACCAAGTAACACACCAAGTTTTCTAAGACACAAGCAATGACATAGATCAAAAATGAGCATGCGTAGAGCAAATCAAAACCCCTAGATAACTAAAACTATCTCTACTTTAAGATCTAGTTCCATAAGCAGCAGATTGGATCGACCATTCTTTAGTTTTGCCAGTTCCCTTCAAAACCACTATGGCCTCCCAATTAGCGGGTTTCACCATCATATACCCGATATTTCCCTCCACCACCACCACCATCTATTATTTTTAGGTTTTATTTTTAGTTTATTTTTATTTTTATTTTATTTTTTCGGTTTAGGTTTTATTTTTTAGGTTATATTTTTATAGTTTAGGATTTGATTTATAAGTTTATTTAATTTTATTTAGGGTTTAGATTTAGGTTTGACTTAGTTTATTTTAGTTAACATTTAAGTTTTATTTATTTTATTTTAATTTTAGTTTTGTTTAGTTAATTTTATTTTTATATTAGGTTTAGGTTTTTTTTTTATTTTATTTTTATTTATTTTAGGTATATTTTTAAGTTTAGGTTTTATTTAGTTTTTTTTTATTTTATGTTTATTTTATTTTTATTTAGGTTTAGTTTTTATTTTATTTAGGTTTTAATTTTTAATTTAGTTTAGATTTTTATTTATTTTATTTTAATTTAGTTTTTATTTTTTATTTTATTTTCTTTTTAGGTTTAGGTTTTGGTTTTGGTTTTAATTTAGGTTTTATTTTATTTTATTTTTTTTATTTTATTTTGGTTTAGTTTATTTATTTATTTTATTTTATTTTATATTAGTTTAGGTTTAGTTTTAGATTTTTGTGGTTTAGTATTAAGGGTTTATGGTTTTTTTTGATAGGGTTTAGGGTTGGGTTAATAGGGTAGGGTTTGGTTGGGAAGATAGTTTTATTGTAGTTTGGTTTTAGGATTTAGGGTTTTCTTTAAAAGTTAAGAAACCATAGTTTAGCTTATTTAGTTTATTTAGTTTATTATTATTTATTTTAGCTTATTTTATTATTATTTATTCAAGTTTATTTTTGGTAGTTTAATTATTTTAGTTTATTTATTTTAATTTAGGTTTTATTTTAGTTTATTTTAAAGTTTTAGTTTATGTTTATCTTTTTAGTTTATTTTATTTTATTTTTAGATTTTGTATTATTTTTTTAAGTTTAGTTATAGGTTTTATTTTATCATTTAGGTTTAGGTTTTTTATTTTAGGTTTATTTTTTAGGTTTGATTTTTTTGTTTAGGTTTAGGAGTTTTTTTAGTTTATTTTATTTTATTTAGTTTAAAGTAAGTTTATTTTAGATTTAGTTTAGATTTTTTTATTTTATTTTAGTTTATTTTAGTTTAGGTTTAGGTTTATTTTATTTTATTTATTTTGGTTTAGGTTTATTTTTTTTAGTTTAGGAGGTTTTATTTTTTTTATTTTTTTTAGGCTTAGGTTTTATTTAGTTTTATTTTATTTTATTTTATTTTATTTTATACTTATTTTTAGTTAGTTTTTATTTAGGTTTTTTTATTTTTTTTATTATTTTATATTATTATTTATTTTAATTTTTTTTTATTTTTAGGTTTTAGTTTAGTTTTATTTTATTTTAGTTTTAATTATATTTAGGTTTGTAGGTTTTTTTTTTATTTATTATTTTAGGTCATCTAGCTTTATGTTTAGGTTTTGTGGATTTTAGGGTCAGGATTTAATGTGGGTTTAAGGTTTAAGGTCATGTTTGGGGTTTGGGTTTTGTTTAGGTTTAGTTTTAGTGTTTAGTGTTTAGTTTTAGGGTTTAGAGTTTTAGGTTTAGGATTAGTCTGGTTTATTGTAAGCATATTTAGGGTTTTATTTATTTATTTATTTTATTTTTATAATTAGGTTATTTGTTTTAGGTTTATTTAGTTTAATTAGTTTATTTTTTTTATTTTTAATCTTATTTTTATTTTTATTTTTATTTTTTTTTTATTTTTATTTAGTTTAGTTTATTAATTTTAGTTTTTTTTTTTACGTTTAGGTTTAGGTTTTTCAAGTTTATTTTTAGTTTAGTTTTATTTTATTCTATATTTAAGTTTAGTTTTATTTTTTTATTTTATTTTAGGTTTATTTTATTTTATTTTTTTTTGGTTTAGGTTTTATTTTATTTTAGGTTTATTTTAGGTATTATTTTTTTATTTTATGTTTAAGTTTATTTTAGTTTATTTTATATTTTATTTGTTTTATTTTTTAGGTTTAGGTTAATATTTAGTTTATTTAGTTTTAGGCTTTTATATTTTTTATTTGTAGTTTAGGTTTATTTTTATTTTAGATTATGATTTTTTACTTAGATTTAGGTTTTATATTTTATTTATTTTAGCTTTATTTTTATTTAGGTTTTATTTAGTTTTATTTTTTTATTTTAGGTTTAGTTTTATTTTATTTAGGTTTTATTTTAAGTTTATTTTAGGTTTTATTTATTTTATTTTAGTTTAATTAATTTAGTTTAGGTTTAGGTTTTAGTTTAGGTTTTATTTTATTTTATCTTACTTTATTTTGGTTTAGGTTTTATTTATTTTATTTTAGGTTATTTAGTTTAGGTTTAGGTTTAAGGTTTAGGGTCAGTGGTTGTAGGATTGGCTTAGAGGTTGGGATGGTTGTGGTTAGGTAGTAGTTTTTTTTTAGGGTTTAGGTCAAGGCTTTAGGGTTTAGGGTTTAGGGTTTAGGGTTTAGGATTTTGGTTTAGGTTTATGATTTTTTAGCATAGAAAAAATTCAAATTCAACATTTCTTTTTTTTATTTCATTAACCAAGTAACACACCTAGTTTTCTAAGACATAAGCAATGACATAGATAAAAAATGAGCACACATAGAACAAATTAAAAACCATAGATAACTAGAAATGTCATCAGAAAGACACGTTCCATAAGCAGACCGACAATGCCTTCAGCTTTTAGGGTCTATGCTTTTAGGGTTTAGGGTTTAAGGTTGTAGGTTTAAGCTTTATAGTTTAGGGTTACTTTTAGAGTTTATGGTTTAGGGTTTAGGGTTTAAGGTTTAGGATTAAGGGTTTAGGGTTTTTTTTAATTAAGTAAATTGGTGGGTTTAGGTTTATTTAATTTTCTTAATTTAGGGTTTATGATTTATGGTTTTATGGTTTTAAGGTTTAGGTTTACAATTTAGTTTTTTAGGATTAGGGTCAATTTAGGGTTTAGGATTGGGTTAGTTTATTTGGTAGGGTGGTTGATTTAGGTGGTTTAGTTTAGTTTGGGTTTAGTGGTTTTTAAGCAAAAGTTTAGTTTATTTAGTTTATTTAGTTTATTTTATTTTATTTATTTTAATTTTTATTTAGGTTTATTTTATTTTTATTAGTTTATATTAGTTTTATTTATTTAGTTTAGTTTTATGTAACCATTTTTAGGTTTCATTTTGTTTAGGTTTATTTTTACTTTATTTTTGTTTTATTTTAGGTTTAGTTTTTGTTTAGTTTAGTTTTATTTTATTTACTTTTAGGCATTTTTCAGATTTAGGTTTTATTTAGTTTTATTTTTATTTTAGGTTTTATTTTATTTGGTTAAGTTGTTTTATTTAGGTTTCTTATTTTTTTAGATTAGTTTAGGTTTTCTTTTTTAAATTTTAGCTCATTTTTATTTTTTTATGTTATTTTCTTTTTAGGTTTAGGTTTAGGTTTAAGTTTATTATTTACTTTAGGTATTTATTTTATTTATTTTAAATTTTATTTTAGTTTAGGTTTATTTATTTATTTTATTTTTAGGTTTTATTTTGTTTAAGTTTAGGTTTTTAGCTTTTTAGGGTTTAGGGTTTAGGGTTTAGGATTTAGGGCTTGGGGTTTAAGGTTTAGGGTTTAGGATTTAGGGTTTAGGGTTTATGGTTTAGGGAGTAGGGTCTAGGATTTATGGTTTAGGGTTTAACATTTAGGTAATAGGGTTTTTAGGGTTTAGGGTTTAGGGTTTAAAGTTTAAGGTTTAAGATTTAGGGTTTTTAGGGTTTAAGCTTTAGGGTTTTGGGTTTAGGGTTTAGGTCTAGGATTCAGGTTTTAGTACAGGATTTATGGTTTTTAGTTTTTTTTAAATAGAGAACAAATTCAGATTCAACATTTCTTCTTTTTAATTTCATCAACCAAATAACTCACCAAGATTTTATATTGTGATGACATAGATAAAAATGAGCACATACAACAAATCAAAACTCTAGATAACTAGAACCATCTTTTTATAAAGACAGCCATAAGGTTGGATCATCGTTTATTTCTAGTTCCCATCAACCACTCTTCTCGAGTAGTAATGATCCACCATCATCCCATCTCTCCCTCCACCACCACTTTAGTTGTCCTCCTCAGCTCCTCACCTCCATAACCACCATTGCTACCACCACCACCATATCCACCAAGACTCTAGATCTCCCACCACCACCTATATATTTTTCTGCGCCTTACCACCATATCCTGAGAGTTTGAGGTGATGTTCTTACTATCAAGGTTCTTCCCATTCTTGGATTTAGGTTAGTTTAGGGTTAGTTTAGGGTTTGGGTAGTCTTTATGGGATTTGGGATTTGGGTCTGTGGTAGGTTTTAGTGCTTAGATTTGTGGTTTAGGGTAGTTTGTGGTTGGGTTAAGGTTTATGGTCAAGCTTTAAGGTTTTAGGGTTTAGGGTATGGGTTTAGGGTTTAGGATTATTTTTAAATTAAGTAAATCAGTTGGTTTAGGTTTATTTAGTTAATTTAGTTTACTTTTTATTTATTTGAGTTTATTTAATTTTCATTCTTATTTAGGTTTATTTTATATTTTTATTTAGTTTAGTTTATTTATTTTAGGTTTAATTATTTTAGTTTTTCTTTAAATTTTAGGTTTTGAGTTTATTTTTTAGAGTTTTATTTTATTTTAGGTTTAGTTTTTTTATGTTTAGGTTCTGGTTTTATTTTATTTATTTTACATTTATGATTTAGGTTTTATTTTAGGTTTATTTTAGGTTTTATTTCTTTATTTTAGGTTTTAGTTTATTTTATTTTATTTTAGTTTAGGTTAAGGTTTAGTTTATTTTAAGTTTAGTTTTAGTTTAGTTTATTTTAGTTTCATTTATTTTAGTTTAGGTTTATTTTATATTTTATTTTATTTTTATTTTATTAAGTTTTTTTTTCAGTTTGGGTTTAGTTTAATTTTTATTTTTATTAATTTATTTAGTCTAGGTTTTATTTAATTTCATTATATTTTATTTTTAATTTATTTTATTTTAGGTTTATTTTATTTATATTTTATGTTTAGTTTTATTTTATTTATGTTTTTATTCTTAGTTATTTTATTTTTTTTTAGTTTATTTTTAGGTTTTTATTTCTTTATTACCATTTTTATTATTTTTACATTTAGGTTTAGATTTTAGATCAGTTTATTTTATTTTAAATTTACCCATTTAGGCACAATTTATTACAAGAAGTTATTATTTAGCTCAAGTTTTTTAGTTTTAGTAAGGCCTGGGGGCCTGTGGCCTGGTGAGATCTTGAGCTATAGGGCCCAGGTTTGTGTGGCCCAGGTCAGGGCCTAGTTAGGCTCAGTTGTACCAGAGTTACTCAGTGATTGTGGTTTAGTAGTATGATCAGGTTTGTGGCCAGGCTCTGCCCAGGGTCAGTGGTGGCCTAGGGTAGGATAGGGTTTAGGATTGGCCTTTTTTGGTTTTCTAATCACAAATGACAGTTTAGTTTATTTATTTATTTATTTTTTATTTATTTTAGTTTATTTTATTTTTTATTTTATTTTTATGTAGTTTAGTTTATTTTATTTCTTTATTTATTTTAGTAAGTTTTATTTTAATTTATTTAGTTTAGTTTAGTTTTTTAGTTTAGTTTATTTTATTTTATTTTTATGGTTTATTTTAATTTATAGTTTAGTTTAGGTTTTTTTTATTTTAGGTTTATTTTAGTTTAGGTTTAGGTTTACTTTAGTTTATTTTATCTCATTTATTTAGTGGTAAATTTACTAGGTTTATTTTTTTATTTATTTTTAGTTTATTTATTTTCTTTATTTTAGTAGGTTTTATTTTATTTATTTTGTTTATTTTAGGTTTAGGTTTTTAGTTATTTTAGGTTTATTTTAGTCTTAATTTTGTTTAGTTTTATTGATTTTTCTTTATATTTAGGTTATTTTTAGTCTAGGGTTTATTTATTTTAGTTTTTAATCTTTTATTTTTATTTTATTTTACTTTTAGGTTTAGTTTAGGTTTAGGTTTTATTTTATTTTATTTTATTTATTTAGTTAGATCTATTTTATAAGTTTAGTCAGTTAGGTTTAGGTTTATTTAGGGTTTAGGGTCAGGGAGGGCTCAGGGTAGGGTCAGGTCAGGGCCCAGGGCCTAGGATTTGGGCTCAGGACAGTGGTTATAGGGTGGGTCCGTGGTAAGGGTCAGGGCCTCTGGCCTAGGGTAGGATCCATTTAGGGTCAGTTTTAGTGTTATGGCTTTATTTTTTAAATCAAGCAAACCCATTTAAGCTC
The DNA here is from genome assembly GCA_021442155.1 of Cymbidium sinense. Lineage (NCBI taxonomy): Eukaryota > Viridiplantae > Streptophyta > Magnoliopsida > Asparagales > Orchidaceae > Cymbidium > Cymbidium sinense. Next base: position 70,015 of record JAKCPB010001044.1, read on the forward strand.
ATTTTATTTTAGTAAGTTTATTTTTATTTATTTTATTTAATTTTATTTTTTTATTTTAGGTTTTATTTATTTTATTTAGTTTATTATTTATAGTTTAGGTTAGGGTTTAGTTTCTCATTTATTTTATTATTTTATTTTATTTTAGTTTATGTTTTAATTTTTATTTTAGGTTTTATTTTAGTTTAGTTTAGATTTAGCTTTTAGTAGGTGGGTTTAGTAGGGTTTAGGGTAGGTTTATGGTTTAGGATTTAAGGTTTGGGATTTAGGGTTTTTAAGTGGGGTTTAGGGTTTAGAGTTTAGGTTTAGTGTGTGGTTTAGTTTAGTGTGGTTTAGGGTAGATAGTGAGTTAGTTTAGGGTTTAGGGTATTTGGTTTTAATAGAGAACAAATTAATTCAACATTTATTCTTTCACCAACCAAGTAACCCACCAAGTTTTCTAAGACAGTGATGACATAGATAAAATATGAGCACATAGAGCAAATCAAAACCTTGATAACTAGAACCTCTACTATAAAGACACGCTCCATAAGCAGAGAATGAATCGTTTTCAATTTCTCTAGTTCCCATCTACAGCCAGTCAGATCGACCATCATATCCCCGATCTCTCCCTTTGCTAGCACCATAGTTGTAACCTCCATCTCTCCTCTTACCTCTATAAGCACCACTCCTCTGACCACCACCTCCATATCCACCAACACCTCCAGATCCCCCACCATCACAGTGATAACCACCACCTCCGCCTTCACCTCCACTATCGACATATCTTTGACTTCATGTTCCTACTGCCCATTCTTTGGGTTTATGTTTATTAAGTTTTAGGGTTTAGGTTTATTTTTAATTTATTTAGTTATTTTAGGTTTTGGGATTTGGGTCTCATTTGGTTTAGTTTAGGGGATTTTAGGGTTTATGCTTGTTTAGGTTTATTGGGGTCAGGGTTTTGTGGTTTGTTTGTGGTTTTGTGGGTTTAGGGTTTTGTGGTTTAGTGGTTTAGGGTTTTTTTTTTTTTTTATGTTATGTTGGGCTTGGGATTTTGTTTAGGGCTTTTAGTTGTGGTTTTGTGGTCAGTAGGGTATTTGTGGGTATTGGTTTTAAGATTTTATGTAAAGTTTAGTTTTTTAAATTAAGCAACCAGTAGTTCACTTTATTTTAGGTTATTTTATTTTATTTTAGTTTATTATATTTTATTTTTATTTATGTTTATTTATTTATTTAACAATTTTATTTATTTTAGGTTTTATTGTTTTATTTTATTTTTGGTTTTTCAGTATTTTATAATTAGTTTTATTTATTTATTTTAGGTCTAGGTTTTATTTTATTTTTAGTTTAGGTTTACATTTTTTATTTTATTTTTTTTTTTATTTTTAGGTTTATTTTATAGGTTTTATTTATCTTTTTTTTATTTTGTTATTTTATTTTATTTGTTTAGTTTAGTTTTATTTATCTATTTAGTTTAGGTTTATTTTATTTGTTTATTTTAGTAGGTTTTTATTTAGTATTTTATTTTATATTTTATTTTATTTTATTTTATTTTATTTTATTTTATTTTACTAGTCAATATTTTATTTAGTGTTTATTTTAGTATTTAGGTCAGGTATAGTTTTATTTTATTTTTATATATCAGTTTATTTTATTGGTTATAAGGGACCAGTTCAGGTGTGGCTATTTATCTGTTATTGATTTTTTATTCTTGGGTCAGTTTAGTGGCCCAGTTTTATTTAGGCCTGTGGCCTGGGTGAAGGCTCAGTTTAGTGGGTTGGGTTGAATTTTGTGAGTCTTTGTGGCTCAGTGGCCTGGGTGAGTCTTAGTTTAGGCTCAGTCATGGTAGGGTATTTTTCATTTTTTTTAGTTCATTATGGTATTTTTTTTTAATTTTTATGACAGCTCATTAATTAGTTTATTTTATTTATTATTTATTTATTTTTATATGTTTATTTTTTAATTTTTTTATTTTATTTATTTTAGGTTTTATTTAGTTTATTTTTGTTTAGTTTAAGTTTATACTTTAATTTATTTTATTTTATTTTTTTTGGTTTTATATTTTGTTTTTTTTTTTTTTGGTTTAGATTTTTATTTTATTTTAGGTCAGTTTTCACATTTTAGGTTTTATTTTTAGTTTAGTTTAGAATATTATTGTTTATTTTAATTTATTTAGTTTTATTTTAGGTTTAGATATTTTAGGTTTAGTTTAGGTTTTATTTATTTTAGTTTAGTTTAATTTAGTTTAGTTTAGGTTTATTTTATTTGTTTATTTTTTTAGTTTTTTATTATTTAGATTTTATTTTATTATTTATTTATTTTATTTTAATGTTTTGGTTTTATTTAGTTTTTATTTTATTTTATTTTATTTTAAGTTTTTTTATTTTATTTAGTTTTTTTATTTTATGTTTATTTTATTTTTAGTTTATTTGGTTTTAATTATTTATTTTGTTTATTTTTATTTCTTTATTTTTTTAATTTTTTTATGCTAGTTTTAGTTTTTCAATTTTCTTGGTAAGATTATTTATTTCTTTATTATTTTATTTAGGTTTAGGTTTTATCTTATTTTCTTTTAGTTATATTTAGTTTTAGGTATGTTTTAGGTTTTACTCAGTTCTGGGGCCTGGGATTAGTCAGTCAGGGCTCAGTGGCTGGCCTAGGGCCCAGGGCCCAGGACTCAAGGCTCAGTGGCCTAGTGGGCTAGGGCTAGTGGCCTGTGGCCTTAAAGCCCAGGGTGTCAGCTCAGGGTCAGTGGTCCAGGTCAGTTTTTTATTTTTATTTTTATTAGTAAACCCAGTAGGTTTATTTAGTTTATTTTTTTTATTTTAGGTTTATATTTATTTAGTTTAGTTTATATTATTATTTTATTTTATTTTGGGTTTTATTAAAGTTTATTTTGTTTACATTTTAGTCAATTTATTTTAATTTTAATTTTTTTTATTGTTTTATTTTAGGTTTAGGTTTAGATTTTATTTTATGTCTTAATTAGGTTTTATTTTATTTTAGGTTTATGTTTTGTTTTTATTTATGTTTATTTTATTTTATTTTATTTCATATTTTAGTTAGTTTTATTTATCTTAGTTTATTTTAGTTTATTTGTTATTTTATTTTATTTTAGGTCAGTTTCTTAAGCATAAGATTGAGGTTTTATTTTATTTATTTTGTTTATGTTTTAGTTTATTTTTATTTTATTATTTTATTTTTAGATTTATTTAATTTTTTTATTTATTTGATGGTTTATTTTATTTTTATAGTTTTATTTATTTATTTTATTTTCTAGGTTTAGATTTTAGTTTTAGGTTTATTTTAGTTTATTTTATTTTATTTTATTTTATTTTTTATCTTTTTGGCCTTTATTTCTTTATTTCCATCTTTATCTTTGGTCTTTATCTAGTTTTAGGCTCAGGTCTTTAAGATCATTCCAAGATCTTTGGCTCAGTGGCTTGGCCTGTGGTTTTATGGTCCTGGGGCCTAGCCTTGTGTCTAGGTGTATCTATTTTTGTGGTTTTAGGGTTTTATTTTATTTTATTTTAGAGTTTGGGAGTTTAGAGTTTAGGTTTTAGGTCTCTAGGTTTTATTTTTTAGGGTTTAGGGTTTACGGTTTTTTTTTAACATAGAATATATTCAGATTCAACATTTCTTCTTTTCAATTTCATCAACCAAGTAACACACCAAGTTTTTTAAGATACAAGCAATGATAGATAAAAATTGAGCACGTATAGAGAAAATCAAAAATCCTAGATAACTAGAACCATCTTTACTGTAAAAACACAGTTCCATGAGCAATAGATTAGAATGCCTATTCTTTAGTTTCTCTAGTTGCCGTCATTACCACCCCTCTTCTCGAGTAGCAGGATCCTCCATCATATCCTCGATCTCTCCCTCTGCCACCACCACGATTGTAACCTCCATCGCTCCTCCCGCCTCCATAACCACCACTTCTCCGACCACCACCTCATATCCACCAGCACCTCCAGATCCTCCAACACCACTACAATAATCACCGCCTCTATCTTCGCCTCCACCGCTAGATCTGTGACCAGCTTGATGGTGATGTTCTAATGTCAAGGTTCCCATTCTCAAGTCTAGTTTATTGTTTTAGGGTTTAGTTTTTTTTTTATTTAGTTACTTTAAGTTTAGTTTAGGATTTAGGGTTTTGGTTTAGGGTTATTTGGGTAGGTTTGTGGGTTTAGGTTGGGGTTTAAGGTAGGGTTTTAGGGTCTGTTGGGTTTAGGATTTGTTTAGTTTAGGGTTTTATTGGCTTTGTGGATAAGGTTTAGGGATTAGGGTTTATTGTTCATTTTTTAGGTTTGTTTAGGTTTTTATTTAGGGTTTGGTATTAGGATTTTATTGTGGTTTAGCATTTTAAATAAGTAAACCAAGTTTTTTATTTAATTTATTTATTTTATTGATTATTTATTTTAATTTAATTTATTTTATATTTTTTTATTTAGGTTTATTTTTTTATTTTTATTTATTTTATTTATTTTATTTTATTTTATTTTAGTTTTGGTTTTTATTTTTAGTTTAGTTTTTTTAGGTTTAGTTTAGGTTTATTATTTTAGTGAGTTTTATTTTATTTTATATTTTGTTATGTTTTATTTTATTTTAGGTTTAGGTTTTATTTATTTTAGGTTTAGGTTTTAGGTTTTATTTTAGTTTATTTTGAGGTTATATTTTAGTTTATTAGTTTATTTTTATTTTATTTTATTTATTTTATTTAGGTCTTGGTTTAGGTTTAGTTTTATTTTAGCATTAGTTTAGGTTTTATTTATTAGTTTAGTTTATTTTTAGGTTTAGTTTTTATTTTATTTTATTTTAGGTTTATTTTTTATTTATTTTAGGTTTTATTTTATTTATTTTTAGGTTTATTTTGGTTTAGTTTTATTTATTTTATTTAGTTTTATTTTTATTTTATTTTAGGTTTATTTTATTTTTAGGTTTATTTAGGTTTAGTTTTATTTAGTAGGTTTTATTTTTTTTTTTTATTTTATTTAGTTTAGTTTTTTTTTATTTTATTTATTTAGTTTTATTTAGTTTTTATTAGCTCAATTTTTTGGGTTTAGGTTTAGAGGGTTTATGGTATGGTTTTTTAGTTTAGATTTGTGGGTTGTGGATTTAGGTTTTAGGGTTATGCTTAGGGGCTTAGTGTTTAGGGTTTTAGGGTTTAGGTAGGGTTTAGGTGGTTTGGTTAGTTTTAGTTTAGGGTTTAACATTTTTGGTTTTTTTTTAACACAGAATAAATTCATATTCAACATTTCTTCTTTTCAATTTCATCAACCAAGTAACACACTAAGTTTTCTAAGAGACAAGTGACAAAAAAGATAAAAATGAGCATACATTGAGAAAATAAAATACCCTAGATTACTATAACCATTTCTACTATAAAGATAGTTCCATAAGCATGATCGGATCGACATTCTTTTTCTGGTTCCCAGAACCACTGACCTCGACATTATCCCCATCATCCTTGATCTATCCACTACCACCTTCCAACCTCCATCTCTTTTCCCACCACCACTGCAATAACCACCACCTCTGCCATTGCCTCCACTACTAGATCTAGACTAAGCCAAGTTGGCGGTGATGTTCCTGCCGTCAAGGTTTTGCTTATTCTTAGGGTTTAAGTTTAGGTTTATTAGGTTTTAGAGTTTAGGTTTAATTTTTAATTTATTTAGTTACTTTACGTTTAGGTTTGTGGGTTTGGTTTGGGTTTTAGGTTTAGGGTAGGGTTTAGGGTTTAGGGTTTTTTTAAATTTAAACCTAGGTTTAAGTTTATTTAGTTTATTTAGTAAATTTTTTTTATTTATTTTAGTTTATTTGATTTTTATTTTATTTAGGATGATTTTTCATTTATTTAGTTTATTTATTTTAGTTTAGGTTTTTATTTTATTTATTTTTATGTTTAGTTTATTTATTTTTAGTGAGTTTAATTTTTATTATATATTTTAGGTTTAGGTTTAGGTTTTTATTTACTTTTTTTATGTTTAGGTTTTAGGTTTTTATTTTAGCTTTATTTTTAGGTTTTATTTTTTAGTTTAGGTTTAGGTTCACTTTTAGTTTCTTTTATTTTATTTTATTTAGTTTAGGTTTATGTTTAGGTTTAGTTTATTTTATGATTTGGTTTAGGTTTTATTTATTTTAGTATATTTTTTTTTTTTTAGATCTAGGTTTATTTTTTTATTTTATTTATCTTAATTTTTAGGTTTAGTTTTATTTTAGGTTTTCTTTATTTTTATTTATTTTTTATTTTTTTAGTTTAGGTTTATATCTAGTTTTATTTTATTTTATTTTAGGTTTTATTTTATTTTATTTTACATTTAGTTTTTATTTTATTTGGGTTTTATATTATTTTATTTTATTTTTGTTTATTTTTTTTTTTATTTTATTTAGTTTATTTTATTGGTTTATTTCATTTATTTTTAGGTTTAAGTTTAGGTTTTATTTTATTTATTATTTTATTTTATTTAGGTTTAGGTTTATTTATTTATTTTACTTAGGTTTATTTAGTTTATTTATTTAGGTTTTTGTGGCTTTAGGCTCAGTTTAGGGTCAGGGCCTAGGGTTTTTAGTATGGTTTAGGGTTTAGGGTTTAGGGTTTAGTGAGGTTTAGATTTAGGGTTTTTGGCTCAGTTGGTTTAGGGTCACTGTGGTTTAGGCTTCAGCTTTTTGGGTGGGCCTAGTGGTTTATTGGCTCAGTTTAGGTGAGGGTTTAGGAGGGCCCAGGGTGTCATGGTCAGGGTAGGGTAGGGCCAGGGTAGGAGTTTAGGGCCCAGGGCCAGGGTTTAGTTTTATGTGGCTCAGTGGGGTAAGATTTAGGGTTTGGTCATGGTAAAAAGCAAAAGGTTTAGGTTTATTTAGTTTAGTCATTATTTATTTAGTTTATTTATTTATTTATTTATTTAGTTTAGTATTTTATTTATTTTGGTTTTTATTATTTTATTCATTAGTTTATTTATTTTAGTTTTATTTAGTTTAATTTTAAGTTTAGTTTATGTTTATTTAGTTTATTTTATTTTATTTATAGGTTTAGGTTTTATTTTATTTTAGGTTTTATATTTTTATTTTATTTTATTTTTAGGTTTAGTTTAGGTTTTATTTTAGGTTTTTTTAGTTTTTTTATTTTTGTGTTTTTTTAGTTTAGGTTTAGGTTTATTTTAGTTTTATTTTATTTTTAGTTTAGGGTTTAGTTTAGTTTATTTATTTATTTTATTTATTTTAGTTTATTTTTAGTTTTGGTAGTTTATTTATTTATTTAGGTTTTTTTTATTTTTTTATTTAGGTTTATTTAGTTTTTATTTTATTTATTTTGTGCCACCATCCTTCAAGATCTTTGATGGCGGAACTCACGATAACACATTGCACACTTTAGAGTCTTATTGCAACATTGGTGGCAATGCACCTCTTCCCGCCTTTTCATTAGTCTGTCAGTGTTGCATTTGATTGGTATGCCAACCCAATGGTTCGGTGAAGATTTTGTTGAGTTGGAGCACCTTTATCAAGAGGTTTGTTGAGCTCAAGAGAGGGTGATAAGGCACCTCATTGTAGAGAAACAGAAACTCAATGAGTCCTTGTTGATTACATTCTCAGGTGGCACAACCTAAGCATGAAATGTGAACCACAATTGTCCGAACAACATGCCATTGAGATTCTTCTCAAGAATATCCATGGCCCGGTCACCTTCATGCTTAAGGGCTTTACCATCAAAATATTTAAGAAATTAATCAACAAGGTATAGCATACAAGAGGAAGCCAAAGTTGCCCTTTCCACCAATCATCTAGCCCAAGCCGTAGGGTGTTTGAGAAGAAGCCAAAGATAGTATCAATGGATGAGGGAAGTAGCCAAATGAGTTCAAGAGACTATGAGCTCAGCACCTCCTTTGCTACCTCCTCTTCCACCACTGCCATCATAGCCACCGCAAACCACCACACAATGACCATTTCCATCACCTCAAGAGCTACCCAAAGTGGTATTCATATCCATCACCAGTGCTACTTTCCATACTTATCGATAGATTGAATAAGCCATATTCATTCAAGAGGGAGGTAGTTAGAAAATCTTTAAGAATCTCTTAAAGAAACCACTTTCTACCGAGCCTAAGAGGCGAGAAGTGGGCAAGAGCGATGATCCTAGCTATGCCTACCACCGCATTAGCCATGTCTTAGAGTATTGTATCACTTTTAAGGACTAGCTTGAGCGCAACTACAAGTTGAGAGCCATAAGGAGTACTTATTAGAACAACCATCCAGTTCTATTATAGTAATCCTTGCGGATACTTGTGAATACTATGATTCTCTTAAGACCAAAGAAGGTTATGATATCTCCCTATCCCAAACCTCTAAGAAGATCATTTGTAAGATCAAGAAGCCTTCCTTGAAGGTGCTTGAAGTAGCTCAAACATCCAACACCAAGGAAGGTTTGCTAGTTGCAAACAATCGGGATGGTGACACCAAAGAAGCCACCATACTACCTGATAGTCCAAGAGTGCCACCGCCCCAGTCCAGTACTCCCTCCACCGTTGCAGCTACCACCTCTTCTAATAGATCCTCTTCTACTGGTAAGAGCATTGTATATGCAGATAAGGGTACTAAATCCTTAACTTTGCTTATTTTACTTGATTTCTAACATGTACCTCCACCCAAAAAGAAATTAATGAAGAAAGTTGATTCTACATATATATTGTCTACTTCTGATGCTCTTGATTTTATTCATATTGAAAGCTCTCCAAGTATAAAAAAAATAATAGCTCTAGTAGTTTTGATCCTTTCCTTTCTAATTCAGAGTCAGACTATCCTTCTCTGAATCAATCGGGTTCACCTCTTGAGATTGACTTAGAGTCAACTGACTCTGAGGATCCCATAGGAGAAGTCAGGTATGCTCGATGAGAAGTAGAACTTTCCACAAGCTCATCATTCCAAGAAGTCATTGAAACCAACGCAAAGTGGCAAAAGTTCTACCTCCTAGGTAGCCCTCGATAAGGGTAAGCAAGTCATTGGTCTAGTGAGCATATAGCCCCTCCATAGATGCTCCACCCATGGATATGCTTGTGGAGGACCAAGCTGAGTTGATTACAATGTCCTAGCTCACCTTAGAAAGTTTCCAACTGTTAAGCATATACACCCTTGTCTTATCCAAAGAGATGAGGGAATCTCTAATCAAGGCCTTACTTGATCTAGAGATATGCTTAGCTCATTTGAGCTACTAAAGAGGAGGCATGCCACACATTAGGAGTTACATTCAAGATGAAGACTTACTCCTGGATGACCAAGCACAACGCCTCTTTACATTAAAGTGGATGTTGGCATAGCTATCTAGAGTTTGTTGACCTGGTGTATCAATCAACATTATGAGTCTAAGAACCCTTGCCTACTTGAGGATCGACATCTCCAAACCCAAAAAAGAAAGGAATGTTGAGAGGATTCAATGAACAAGGGAGAGGGCCTTTGGTGTTTATTTTGGATGTATGTGGGGGTACTTTTGAGGTGATCGTATAACATTGAGGTATGATGTACTATCTCAAAAGATAGAGAATCACCCTAATGGACCTTAATGTAATAATGTGAGATTTTTCCCTACTTTACATGGATGAATAAAGCAAGGTTTATATTAAACTAGTTCTTAAGTTCTATGGAGGCAAGCTCCATAGTTAATTACATCTTAGAAATGAAATTTCCTAAGAATACTCTGATTAAAGTAACAATTATCATCTCCAAAGATTTCAAGGTTAGACTATCAAAGAATCATTTAAAGAAAAAGAATCTTATCAACCCTATGGTTAATTTTATAATTTTGAAGTTGAGGAGATTTATATATTTGAGTTGAAATTTAATTAGATTATTGGCTTATAATCCAACACAAATTTGTGGAATGCCTAAGAGGTGAGGATTTATGCTCATAAAAGGAAATAGCTACCTCATCCTAAATCTAGGGAGCTTTAGTATGAGCTAAAGCATGACCCCAAATCTAAGTGTGTGGACATAAGGGTTTACCTCCACAAGAGAGAATAAATTGACTTCTAGACTTATAATCTAGAGGCCACCGCCTAACCTCCTATGATTTTAAAACCATGTAGTCATTCTTATGAATTGCAAGATAGCTAGGGTAGTTATTTAATTAGAAAGAGACTAAATTCCAAAACACACTCCCTAAGAGACTAGAGCATGAGTGGTATGATCATTTGACTTAATCTATAGATGCAAAATCTTTTCAAATTGTATTTCATTTTTGACACATCATTTTGACAGATGCTTTAGGATTTCTTATGGCTAAATTCATTATGAAGTAGGTTATGGGTCAAATCAGCCTTAAGAAGGTGTTCTCCATCACAACGGATGCCCTCATAGGTCAAGCATTCATTTATCGTGCAAGGATGGAGATCCTTCATGTTTAAGAGAGAAAGAATATGCATTCATGATGTGAAACATACAACCATTGCTAAGGGGTTGCTAAATCTTTTAATTATCTTATTTATGTCTTAGGCTTTATGATGAGGTTATGAGTTGTTTAAAATTTAGTTATGAGTGATTAGTTGGGTAGAAAAGTTATTTTTATCCTAAGAGCCTAATTGTATCCAAGCCACACATTAAAGCATCAATCATTTAAGAAACTATGAAAAGCATGTCCTAATGCACAATGTAAACATAACATCAAACAATTATATAAACTATCATAAAAGAATAAAAGGTCAAGGCGGGTAATACCAAAACCCAAAGAGAGAAAGATGGGTAAGCTCTACCCTTACAACCGAATATGAAAGAATAATTATAATTGCATTAAATGTTATGGGGGACTTCTTTCTTCATATCTCCATTTTTTATTTGGTTCCTTCTTTGATTTGGATGGTGCTTGCTTCAAAGGCATCATAACCCCAAGACAAAGCCTTCTAGCCATGCTCATCCTAATCCCCATAGCACTAATCCTAATTCCTATTGCAAAAAATTACATTTATGTGGGAAAAGTAAATCTAACTACACCTAAAAATAAAGGTTAGCTAAATATACATATAATCCCAAGTTGTATTTATAATTTGACTTAGTACACATGGGTAACTAAGCCCCCTCTAACTTGGATTATGCTTAATTTAAGCAACCTATAAAAAAAATTATTCATTTATTTTAAGCATCCCTTAAGCATAATCCCCAAGAAAACATGATTAGTTAATATTGGCCTATCATCCATTAAAGCATACACCCTAACATCCAAACTATAATAATACATCATAAAATAAAACCTACATCACATCATACACCATCCTAACTTAGAGCTAGAAGTGGTGACTTAATTCTAATGTGTGTAACATGAAAGGTTGATTTCACTTGAAGTAGTTTAATTGATTTGAGAATTTTAAATTGTGTTTTGTTTTGTTTCATTTGATTACACTCAACAACTAAGTGTTATAAAGAGGAAAAGAGGATTGGCCTCTTTCATCCCTACCTTAAGTCACTTTCTATATATTAATTTGATTTAGTTCTCATTATGAATGGTTTATTAAATGATTTAATTAACATGTAGGTTCACTTTAAATAATATTTTAAAATGAAAGGCATCTTAAGATTAATTTAATTAAATTACCACATGAATATATTAAATCATTCCTTTCCATCACATGTAACATGCATAATTTAATTATGTATCTATACATGCAAATATATTTTAGCACACTTAAATGATGAATGTATGTGTATGTTTAGAATTTATATTTTATTTGATTGAATTATTTAGACATTTTAATTAAAAACTTTATCCAAATTCTTATACAAAAAGGACATAAGAATGAAATTAAATAGGCATGAGCCGTTGTTAAACTAGGGAAGTGAGGTGATCAAATGACCTCCTTGGAGCTAGCTAAAGCCTCAAATTCTTGGGATGTCCAGATTATATACCCATTTGCATTCAAACATATGCAAATTCATATACATGAACATAGGAAGTAAGCTCCAAATCATATGGCTAATTAATTAAACCACTTAGTCAATTATGAATGCATGCAACTTTAATGTTTTGAACTACATAAGAATGAAATCAAATGGGTACGTCCATTGTTAAACCAGGGAAGTGAGGTAATCAAATGACCACCTTGGGGCTAACTAAAGCCTCATTTTCCTAGGATGTTCAGTCTATATACCCATTACCATTCAATCTTATATAAATCAACACATGAATAGAGGAAAGAGAACTCAACATTCATACACATAAGATATAAGCACATGCATTTCTTATGTATTTATAACTAGCATAATACATATTATTATTATTCATAAGCTTTTGAAAAATACATTTTGATTTAATAGTGATAATAGCATGCATATATTAAATTAAATCAACAAATACAAGCTTACATAAAGGAAATCCATTTTATTTTACTTAAATTTGAAAACATGGATGCATGAATTGAAATGACATACCAAATTTAACATGATTAGAAATAAGACAATCAAATATAAGCATGTGATTCATTCAACCAAACTAGTTCTTAAGGACAATCAAATCAAATAAGATTATTTAAAGCAAACCAAAACTTCTTTATTAATTATGTTTTGGATTTGATTTGATTTAAATAGGAGAAGAGAAATCATCACTTATTATTTAAAACCCATTCCCACATTAGTGATTTGATTTATTGTAATTAAGTTGATTTTATGGGTTAATTAAGTTGAACCCTTAATTAGATGAATTAATTCCCCTTACCTAAGTCACCTTAAAGTAATTAACTAGATATTTATGAGCCAACATGATATGCATGGAAAATAAACTAATGATCCTAGAAATAAAAGGCCTAATGCAATTGGCTGATTAATAGTTAATTAGATTAAGGACTTAATTACTATTATGATTTTCCATACATGTGGACTAACCATAATTTCATTAAACTCCTTTAGGTTATTAAACACCTAAATATCTACCCCATGATTTAATTAATTAAGGTCTGATGTGATTATCATTTTAATTTGATTAAGTGATTTAATTAATTAGTTAAATATTAATTAATTTTATTATAAGAAAAGGTGAAATGAACTGAAGGAAAGGGGTCCCAACCCTATTCCTTAGTTTAATTACTGTTGAGCAATGATTAATAAACTTAATTAACCAATTTATTATAATTCATGGGATTAATTAATCAATAATTAACTTGAAAGAGTAGTTAAGGTTTAATTAGTCAATTTTCCTAATTAAGTGAGCAATAAATCCCAAGAAAATCATGGGAGGTAGAGGTCATCCCATTAAATTAACCCATAAAATTTGGGATTAATTTTTCAAGTAATTAATGAGTAATTAAGCTAATTAATTTTGTAATTAAACCTTAATATCTATTCAAAATTAGTTAAAATAATTTTTAATTAATTCTCCTCTGAAATACCTTTGAAATGAGTATTTATTGGCATTTTTTATTTCACTATGATTATTTATAATTTTTAGAAGTTTCAACCATTAAAAATGATTAATTAAGCCTAATTAAAACCTAATCCTATTGGCACCACATGGCACGCAAATGCAGCTTGCTTTCCACATGGCACCGTGGGATTGGCTACTTAAAACTTATCTAACTCAGAGCCTACATTATAGTGGCAAATGCACTTTCTCTTCCACCGTCCAATCTAAGATCAGACAGCTACGATTAATCCCACATCTTAATAAGATTAAATCAGATCAATCTAGTGGATCTAATCACCACCATCCATTATGATCACATGGAATGAATGAAGCGTGATCTAACATCACATGAGTGAGGGAGAATGGAGTATGTCCGCCATTGCTCACTTGATCCGAGCTTACCCAAACTCGAATAAACTCCAAAAGGATTCCACACCTTCATGACATCGATCGAAGGGGATCCAATAAAGATCACATGAGATGCAAGTTTTCATCAAAAAGCTCCAACCCATTTTTCCTAAGGATCAGTATTTGAAGCATACCTCATCAGAGCATAAGGATGGTGGCTTGAATGATTGACGAAGCTTCATCTAGTGGAAACGGAGCCCTGTTGACTAGCAATTGGATCAATTCCTTGGCGATAGCTCAGAAGGCCATGAACTGGTGATTTAGAGCTCAGCTTTCATCAAAGTCCCACCTCTGATGCTTTAGAAGCTTGGGAGATGATTTGATCTTGCTTGATGAGGCCTAGGGAAGGAGCGTGTAAAGTTAATTTGAGTTTGATGGAGAAATGGGGAAGTTAGGTCAAAAATGGGAGTATCCTATTTTGATGATGAATGGCATTTTTTGATCAAGAAGCTTGGGAGCTAAGGAATGGCTCTAGAGGCTCGTGTTGGGTGGGTAGGAATGATTTTGTGTGTGTTTGAGTGGAAATGAGAGGGTGTATACCCTTCATCTTCGATCAAGGGTGATCTGGGTTTGGCTTCTAGTTGTCCACCATCTTAGGAGTCAAGGGTGGCAGGAGGAGGAGTTGGCTTGGCTTCATTGGTTGAAGGTGTGGAGGTGGTCACAAGGAGGAATCATGGGTTTCTATGGGTTTCAAATGCTCTAATGGGGAGGGTGAGGTGATTTCACCTCATGGGTCAAACCAACCATTTAAGTTAGCCAATTTCTAGATTTATACCATTGGAGAGTATCATGGCCAAGGAATGGAAATGACCACTTACATGGGTGATTTGTCTCATGTGATGACCCAAGTAGAATGATCATTTGGCATTGGATATGGGCTGATTTGAAATGAGCCAAAAGTGGTTAGCCAAATTTCAAGTCAATTGGAGTTGATTTGTTATTTGGCCAATTTGACTATTTAGGTTAAATTTGGTTGTTGGTCAAGTTGACCAATTATCAAATTGTCAAACCAAGGTTGGGTCAATTCATGATCATTTGGAAGTTTTGTTCAATTGGTTTGATTTTATTTTGGTTTAGATTTGATTTTGGCTCATTTGAATTCATTTGATGGTTAAGTTGACCAATTTGAAAATTGGCCAAATTGGGTTGGTTGGTTTGACCAATTAAAATGATTAGATTTTTTTTAATTAATTTGATTTTTGATTTAGGCCAACTTGATTTGTCAATTTGGTCTAAGTATTAATTGTTCAATTGGGTCCAATCATGCTTTGGTTTCAATAATCAATTTGGAATTTTTTTATTTTGCAATCAATTGGTATATTTTGATTTGACCCATGTTCTTTTTTAGGTCAATTTGGGTGGTCAAGAGGAAAATTGGGTTTGTTGACTCAATTGAAGGTCAAGTCATATTCAAATTTATTGATTTTGATTTGGTATGAATCATTGGTTTTAAGTATTTGGCAAGAAATTTGGCTAGTTTGGATTCATATGTTAATGTTGATTTTTAAATGATTTGACTTTTGATTTAAGATAATTGATCAATATGATCAAAATCATGATGGGATTTTGATGGTGGAATCAAATTTGGAGGATTAATTTGCTCAATAGTCAAATTGGATTTGAAGTGAAATTTTATTGGGTTTGATTTTTGGGTTGAGTTTGAGAATTATATATTTGATTTATATATATAAATTGATAATTGGCAAGGTTTAAAATGGGTGTTCATTTGAACATTTCAAGTCAAGGGTTAAGTTGGGTTTGACTTGGGCTTCATTTTGGTTTGATGATTTTATTTATTTGATTTAGAATATGATTGAAGGTATGATTGGATTCTAAGAAATTAACCTAATTTGAATCAAGTCCATGGAGTCATAGGTTGAAGATTTGGTTTGATTTAATTTTGTTGATTTTAAATGTATATTTTATTTAAATTTGTGAAGATGATTGAATATGATTGATTTATGAGAAAATCAATTGAGTTTGACTATTTAGATTAAATTTCTAAGTCCATGGGATAGTCATATAAAAGGGTTTTGATTTAATTTTATTTAGTTTGATTTGAGTTTTGACTATTATTTGAAAAGATCTATTTTTATTTAAAGAAGATAAAGATAAAAGAAGAAAAAAGAAAAGAGGAAAGAGGAAAAGAAAGGGAGCAAAATACTTTGAGGAAGGGTTTGATTTGATCATGGGCTTCAATCATTTGGTTTGAACATTTGGGTATGGATGAATATGTAAGAATAGGGTTTAGAAGGTGAACCTATTGGATGGGTAGTTATGTTCCAACTAGATATAACTATATACTTTATACTTAGAATCTAGTTTATATGATGGTCTTATAATTGTCGGTCTCTTCTCAATAGTAGATTCCCTTTGAGGTGACACTTGAGCCACATAGCGATGAAGACTGGGCTCCAAAGCAAAGCATAAGTGTATCTAAGTCTATATGTGAAATAATTAGGCATCAGTTGAAAACTTTAGCTCTAACCCCACTTTCATCTCAAAAAGTTGAGGGTTTGGTAGTTAAGGAAGCCCCTAAGTCATCCACAGGTGTGAAGAATCAGAGGTTCTTTTGGGAGCATCATCCTCAAGTCAAGAAGTTGATGTACAACTTTAGGATGTTTCATATAAAGATTTAATAGAATTATCTTTTGATTGGTACTTTCCTTGTGTTCATAATTTAGTAAAGAAAGGGTTAATCCCATATATTTGGTTGAAGCATAGGTCATACTACTTCAAAAGAATATGGAAGAACAAATGCAAAAGCTCTCAATCAAGACTAGAACTAGGATTCAGTACAGTGGGTCCAGTCGATGATGATAATTACTGCTTAGTCATCACTAGCCATTTGAAATCTAATAGGTTCTTTTCAAATCTCATTAACTCATATGAGGAGCTGTTCTTAAAAACTTTAGATGATCTAGATAATTTTAAAGTTAAAGATGCACCACCAGAGTTTGAAGAAGAGATCAAGTCAACCATCGATGAGCTCAAGGAAATCAACTTAGGAACAAAAGATCCAGCGACATACATCAGCTCTTTATTGAATGAAATTGAAACCAATGGCTTAGTTAGGCTATTAACTGAGTTTAAGGTCTACTTCGCATGGAGTTATGAAGAGATGTCTGGATTGGCTCCTGACATAGCTGCCCATTAATTAGCAACAAAGCCTACTACTAACCCTAACAAGCAAGCTCCTAGATGCTTACAATTAGACAGAATAATAGGTGAATTATGAAGTCAATAAAATGATCGATGCTGGCTTCATCCAGGAAGATAAATACCTTACCTGGTTAGCCAACGTCATTCCAGTTAAGAAAAAGAATGTCCAAATTCAGATATGCTTCTATTTTAGGGATTTAAATAAGGCATATTCTAAATAAGAATTCCCACTACCAATCTTAGAGTTGATGGCGGACATTGCCTCATCTCATACAGTCTTCTCTTTCATGGATGGCTCGTATGGATATAAAAAAATAAAGATATCCCTTGAAGATGAAAGAACCATTACTTTTAGAACCCCCGATTGGAATCTATTGCTATAAGGTCATGCCTTTTAGCTTTAAAAATGTTGGTGTTACATACCAATGGGCTATGACTCGAATCTTTGATGAACTCATTGATCATCAAGTCGAGTTCTATGTCGATGATCTCGTGGTCAAAAGTAGAGAAAAGGAAGACCATCTCTTTGACTTGAGAGTAGTTTTTGAAAAGTTAAGATAATTTAACCTCAAAATGAACCCCAGGGGCATTCGAGCGGGAAATTCCTTAGGTTTGTTGTCTGACACTAGGGAATCGAAATCGATCTAAAGAAGATCAAGGCAATATTAGACTTGCCACCCCCTAAAAGTTTAACTCAACTCAGATCATTCCAAGGGTTGTTGGAGTATCTAAGACACTTTATATCCAACTTATCAGGAAGATGTTAGCCATTCTTAAAAAGGATGCCAAGTTCAAGTGGGATGACAAGTGTGAGCATGCCTTTGAAGACATCAAGCATTACCTGATGATGCCACCAATTCTGGCAGGCCCTATGCCAAGCAAGCCGCTTATACTTTACAGTGTTGCATTATATGAACTCCTTGGTGCTTTATTAGCCCAAGCCAATGATGAAGGGAAGGAAAATGAATTCTACTA
Organism: Cymbidium sinense; assembly: GCA_021442155.1. Classification (NCBI taxonomy): domain Eukaryota; kingdom Viridiplantae; phylum Streptophyta; class Magnoliopsida; order Asparagales; family Orchidaceae; genus Cymbidium; species Cymbidium sinense. Next base: position 87,908 of record JAKCPB010001044.1, read on the forward strand.
CCTCAGTCATCAAATACATGGTGTTGTCCTACACGAACCAGTCAGCATTATACATCCTATATTGGCCTCATGGCCATTCGAGTGTTGGAGTACCGACATAGTTGGCCTGATTGATCCTTCTTATTCCAAGGGTCATCGATTCATCTTAGCTGCTACTAACTACTTTTTGAAATATGTGAAGGTGATTCTGCTCATAGAGGTCATAGCTCAGCATGTGCTTCAGGTTTTTGGGAACCATATTGTATATAAGTTCAGAGTACCTCGATAAATTATATCTAATAATGGTACTGCATTCAAGAGCACTAAGATCAACAACATTGCCTGGCAATAAAGCATAGGTTGGTGGTATTCTACCATCAACTACTAGGGAAAATAGCTTAGCAAAAGCTTTCAATAAAACTCTCATCCAAATACTGAAGAAGACACTCGAGAATAATAAGCAGCAGTGGCATGAGTAGTTAGTTGAAGCCTTGTGGGCCTACCGCACCATATATAGAACTCCAACTCAGTCTACTACTTTCTCCTTAGTGTATGGGTCCGAAGCCATCAACCATTAGAAGTCCAACTACCATCACAAAGGATAGGGGTAGCAAGATCATAATAAAGCAGAATGCCAAGTTGCAATTAGAAGAGCTTAAAGATTTGGAGAAGAGACACCTACGGGCATGCCAAAACCTTGAGTTGTACAAAGCTAAAAAGATTCAAGTCACAACAAGTTGGCCCGTCCTAGAGTTTTTCAAGTAGGAGAGCTTATTTTAGTTCTAAGGAGACCGATTGTTGCCCTTCATAAGATGATAGGCAAGTTTGAACCCACTCGGGAAGTCCCTTTTTCCATAGAGAAGGCCTACCAAATATGATCTTATCAGCTTATTAATCATAAGGGAGAGCACTCAATTCTTCCAATCAATGGGCTCTAATTAAAGAAATATTATAAATCATGTTTAAAAATAATTATCATCAATGAAAATTCCATTTTGAATTCAATCTCTTCCATGTTAAAAGTATTCTTATTTATGAATTTGCCATGATGTGTTTATGGTAGGTGTAAAAAACCTGAGCAACATCCTATCCTTCATCAACACAACACAAACATAAACTAAAAATAAAGATATAGAACAAACACATATCTTTTATCTTGGGCTACTTTGAGTTGAGATAATGCACCTAGTGGCACTCACTCAGTAGCTGCTCTAGGTTGGGCTAACGTGCTACCCTGCTAGTGTGTCATCTCTGTGGTCTTCTTGCTTCGGGGGATGTAAGTATGCAATGCTTTCCTTCCTTACTTCATCACACACCGATGAGTGCCTTGTTAGTTTGGACAGTTCCGCTTTCCTAATAACCACCCCTGTGGTTGGAGAATCTATCTTGTGGATGTGTAGATTATCTTTTGGTCCAGTAAATCTGAGATAAGTCAAATGACATAACCCATTCTCAGTGTGTTCCCTCGCACAGCAATAAGGTCCACACAAATATATAAATAAAATAAATATTCACTTGTGGATTAGGATGACAACCTAGCGGTACCATTTCTCTAGGAAGCATCCAATCTTTAGGGTAGTGTCAGTAAAACTCCCTATAAGAATCTCCTAACTACTCTTGAGTTGATGTAGGTCCCTAGTGCCATTCACTCAGTAGCCGCCCCTAAGTTGGGTTCAATTTTTTGTTCTACCAACAGGTCACCCTAGTGGTTGTTCCCTGCATTAGAAGATGTAACTCTGCTATGCCTTCTTCCTAGCACAGTCATTAGACATCGAAAGGCAACCCTTTAGGTTGGCTAGCTCTATCCCACTGCTAGTAGACTATACATTTGGATTTGTAAATGTGAGATAGGATAAGTCCGATATAGCCCCTTGTCAATGGGTCCATTGCACATCGACATGATCCATACATTAACTCAGATTAAATTAAACCCAATATGATTTTCCCTAGTGGAGTTAAATCGTACTCTTCTCCTGAGTGGTGCCCTAGATCATATATAAATAAGTCAAGCAAACAAATAAAATTCAAAACCAACCTCCTCAGTGGAGCTAAATTAAACCAACTCCTCAGTAGAGTCTAAATAAAAGAAATCCAACCAAACACTTATTTTTAGCTGATACATCCATAAATAAATCTATGAAATCAAACTCAAATCCCAATCCCCAATCGATAGCATGACCTTCTTCCCTAGTGGAAAGTTCATACCCGATCCCCAACGGACTCGAGCCCATATCTCTAGCAGATAAGCCTCCACATCAATTAAAACAAAACAAATTAAAGTCAATTTAATCTTAATCCCTAGTGGATTATAGATTCTTATACCCAGTGGATTTTCTTTCCACAAATCATGTATTCAAATCAAATTCAAACCTTATCCCCAACAGATTTATTTTTTCTAAGCCCTCGACATAGACCCCTCATATATTATGTCCAATGCATGTGTGATCCCCTAGCAAATCTCCCTCCATGCCCTTAACATGGAATTCTCATCAAATCTTATTTCTTCTCTTATTCACACCTTTAATACTTCAACCAAAAGCCTAACAATGTATTAGTTCAAATTACATCATCTTAACATTGTAATCAACATTTTATTATTTATGATGGTGCAAGCTCAAACTAACTATACAATATCATGTTAAACATATTATTGTGTGAATTAACACACTATATTATATTATAATATATGATGTTATATTATAAATTTCTATAATATAATATATTGTCTAACATTACAACTCATTAGAATAACTTAATAGGAACAAATAACAAAATTTTTCAAAATATAAATAATGTTCATTGTGGATGTAAAATTGTTATTTTTCTATTAGAAATGGTCTAAAATAGCTTAATTTTGGTGTTGCTTCTTGATGTGTGCTGTGAATTTAGCCAAATTCTTCCATCTCAACCTTCAAATTAACATTTTTGTGACTTTTCACCCAATGTATTATAACAAATGTAAAACATACTAAAATGTACAATAACATTTAGTAACACATCACCACATTCATATATATGTGAAGTTATATTGTTATGTACATTAGATTTTTAATATGCTTTCATATAATATATTATCTTATATTACACCTTAAAATGAATCACTTTCAGCAAAAAAATTTATAAACTTTGGTTGAAAAATGAACATTTATTTTGGATGCAAAATTCTATTCTTTTAATTAAATGACACACCGTAGCACACCCCAATGATGTTCCCTAAAGCTTACCTTAAATTTAGCCAAATCCCATCATCTCAGCCTATAAATCATTATTTTTAAGAATTTTTCTCACACAAACCATACTACATCATACTATAATAAACTAAAATATGCTAAACAATAAGTAGTAATGCACAATAGTATGCTATAATGCATGTTGCTACACTATGTTATGGCATCCTATATTATATTATGTTATAGAATATTATATTATATTATATTGCATATCACAGCACAAGAGTTTGCTTAAGATAAAAAATCATAAAATTAGCCTAAATAATTGAAAATAATATATTTTAGTCATATCACTTACATATTTTAAATTGAAATAATATATTATGATTCCATGCTCTACCTATTATGAATTTGGCCAAATTCCACCATTTTAAAGTTTAAATCAACATTTTTATAAATAATGCTATTGTAGGCTTGACTGCATGATTGTAAAATACTAAAAGAATTTAAAATTTGTAGAACAATATATTATGATATATGATGTTATATTATGCCAAAACATATAATATTTATTTTGAACATAAAATCTTACCTTTTAGACTACAAGTGGCGTAGCACACCTTTGGTACTACAACCTAATTCCCACTTCAAATTTAACAAATTTCATCATCTAATTTATTAAATAAATTTTTTTATGATTTATCTTAATATAGACTATAGGGCACAATACCATAATATACTAAAACATTTCAAAACATCTTATAACATCCAAAAAACACATCACTACTTGCTCAAATATATGATGCTACATTATACTATAATATATGGGATTATAATATTATTTAGGGTTAGGGTTTAGGGTATTCAAATCTCTAATAGTCAAGGGAAAGTCTCTGAAGACATTTTCTTTAGCTACCATAACTATGTTAGGATTAGGTCATTCTTTAGCTCTACTCTTAATGACATCTTTGTTCAAGATTTAAGGTTTTGGGTTTACGGTTAAGGTTTAGGGTTAATTTAGGGTTTAGGGTTTACGATTAGTTTTGGGTTTAGGGTTTAGATTTTAGGGTTCAGAGTTTGGGGTTTAAGGTTTAGGGTATAAGTTTTAATTTAGGGTTTAGGGTTTAAGGTTTTTTTAATAGAGAATAAATTAATATTCATAATTCTTCTTTTCAAGTTCATCAACCAAGTAGCACCCCAAGTTTTCTAAGACACAAGTGATGACATAGATAAAAAGGAACACACATAGAGCAAATCAAAAACCCTAGATAAGTAGAAATGTCTCTACTATAAAGACACAGTTCCAAAATCAATAGATTAGATCGGTCGTTGTTCAACTTATCTAGTTCCCATCAGAACCACCCCTGCCTCTCGAGTTGCAAGATCGCCATCATATCCCAGATCTCTCCCTCCTAAACCACCATAACTATAACCTCCATCACTCCTCCTGCCTCCATAATCACCACTTCTCTAAGAACTACCTCCATATCCACCAGAACCTCCAGATCCCCACTAGCACTATGATAACCGTCTCCTCCACCTTCACCTCCACCGTTAAATTTATATTAAGCCTAATTGATGGTGATGTTCCTACCGTCAAGGTTTTACCCATTCGTAAAGTTTAGGGTTTAGAGTTACTTTAGGGTTTAGGGTGTATGGTTTAGGGTTACTTTAGGTTTAAGGTTTGGGGTTAGGTTTTAGTTATAGGTTTTAGGGTTTAGGGTTTGTGGGTTTAGGGTTTGTGGTTTTGGGTTTAGGTTTAAGGTTGTAGGTTTAGGGTTAGTAGGGTTGATTTTAGGGTTTAAAATTTGGATTAGTGTTTATTTAGTTAATTTAGTTTATTTTATTTATTTGAGTTTATTTTATTTTTATTTTATTTATTTATTTTATTTTAGGGATTTTATTTTAGTTTATTTTTAGGTTTAGGTTTATTTTAGTTGTTATATTTTTTTATTTTATTTTAGGTTTAGGTTTTATTTTATTTTATTTTAGGTTTAGGTTTTTTTAGGTTTAAGATTTAGGTTTTATTTTAAGTTTATTTTAGGTTTTATTTTAATTTAGATTTAGGTTTATTTTTGTTAATTTATTTATTTTAGTTTTAGGTTTATTTATTTTTTAGGTTTTATTTATTAGTTTAGTTTATTTTAGTTTAGGTATTTTATTTTATTTTATTTTATAGGTTTAGCTTTTTTAGTTTAGTTTTATTTTTATTTATTTTAGGTTTATTTTTTAGGTTTAGGTTTTATATAGTTATTAATTTATTTTATTTTAGGTTTATTTTATTTTTATTTTAGGTTTAGTTTTTATTTTATTTAAATTTTTTTTAGTTTAGCTTAGTTTTTATTTATTTTATTTTATTTTAATTTCAATTTAATTTAATTTAATTTTCTTTTTAGGTTTAGGTTTTGGTTTAGGTTCAGTTTTAGGTTTTAGTTTATGTTTTTATTATTTTCTATTCTTTGTTATTTTGGTTTAGGTTTTTTTTATTTATTTTATTTTTAGGTTTTATTTAGTTTAAGTTTTTAGCTTTTTAGGGTTTAGGGTTTATGGTTTACGATTAGTTTAGGGTATAGGGTTTATGGTTTAGGGTTTAGGGTTTGGCATTTAGTATTTAGGGTTAGGGTTTAGTTTTTAGGTTTAGGGTTTAAGTTTTAGTTTAGGGTTTAAGATTTAGGGTTTAGGGAATTTTGCTTAACAGAGAACAAATTCAGATTCAACATTTCTTTTTTTTTATTTCATCAACCAAGGAGCACCCCAAGTTTTCTAAGACAAAGCGATGACAGATAAAAAATGAGCACCCATAGAGTAATTCAAAAGCCTTAGATAAGTAGAATCATCTCTTCTATAAAGACACAGTTCCATAGGCAGCAGATCGGATCAGCCATTCTTAAGTTTCTTTAGTTCCCATGAGAACCACCTTTTACTGGGATCTACCTTCATATCTATCTCTCTCTCCACAACCACACTGTAACTTTGTTGCTCACACCTCCATAACCACCACCGCCAACCACCACCTCCATATCCACCACCTCAGATCCCCACCCCATAGTGATAACCATCGCTTTCGCCCACCTTATCTAGACTAGGCTTGAGGATGTTTGCCACAAGGTTTTTTCCATTGTTAGGTTTAGATTTTAGGGTTTAGGTTTAGGTTGTTGGTTTCAAGGTTGGGATTGATTTAGGTTTTAGGGTTTAGGGCTCAATGTTTAGGGTTTAGGGTTTTAAGATTTAGAGTTTAAGATTTAGGGTTTAACGCTTAGGGTTTAAGGTTTTAGGATTTAGGGTTTAGGATTTAGGGTTGTAGTTTTAGGGTTATTGGATTAGGGTTTAGGGTTAGTTTTAGGGTTTAGGGTTTAGGGATTATTTTTTAAAATTAAGTAAATCAATAGGTGTAGATTTATTTAGTTTTTTTTATTTGATTGAGTTTATTTTATTTTTTTTATTTTGGTTTATTTTTTTAAATTTATTTAGTTTAATTAATTTATTTAGCTTTATCTATTTTAGTTAAGGTTTTCTATTTTAGTTTATTTTTTAGGTTTAGGTTTATTTTAATTAGTTTATTTTTATTTATCTTAGGTTTAGCTTTTATTTTTTTTTTTTAGTTTAGGTTTTATTTTATTTTTTAGGTTTACATTTTAGGTTTTATTTTAAGTTTATTTTACATTTTATTTTAAGTTTAGGTTTAGGTTTAGATTTAGTTTATTTAGGAAGGTTTAGGTATTTATTTTAAGTTTAGGTTTATTTTATTTTGTTTATTTTTAGGTTTAATTTTTAGTTTAGAGTTTAGGTTTTAATTTTTATTTATTTTAGGCATTTTTAAGTTTTTTTAGGTTTATGTTTTTATTAAGTTTTTATTTTATTTTATTTTATGTTTCTTTATTTATATTTTATATGTTTTATTTTAGGTTTATTTTATTTTTTTTAGTTTTATTGGTTTTTATTTATTTTATTTTTTATTTTTTTTTTAGGTTTAGGTTTTGGGTTTAAGTTTTAGTTTAGTTTTATTTTATTTTATTTTATTTATTTTATTTAGGTTTTTTTTATTTATTTTATTTTTAGGTTTTATTTAGTATTTAGTTTATGTTTAGTAGGTTTAGGTTTTATTTTAGATTTATTTTAGGGTCAGGTTTAGGGTTTTTAGGTTTAGGTTTAGTTGGGTTTAGGGTTTAGGGTTTTTTATTTTTGGTTTGTGGTTTAGTTGGGTTTTATGGATTAGGTTTAGGATGTTTATTTATTTATTATTTATTAATTTTATTTTTATTTTCTTTAAATTTAAATGAGGTTAGGTCTTAGTTTTTTTTTTTGTTATATTTTATTTTATTTATTTATTTTATTTTTATTTATTTTAGATTGCTTTATTTTAGTTTAATTTAAGGTTTAGGTTTAAGCTTTTTAGTTTAAATTATTATTTTATTTTTATGTTTATGTTTTATTTTTTATTTTATGTTTAGTTTAGGATATTTTAAATTTTTTTGGGTTTAGGTTTGGTTTTTTATTTAATGTTTATTTTAGGGTTTTATTTTTTAGTTCAGTTTAGTTTTTTTTTAGTTTATTTTTTTATTTTATAGTTTAGGTTTAGGTTTGGGTTTAATTCATTTAGGTTTAGGTTTATTTTATTTTAGTTTAGTTTATTTTAGTTTTAAGGTTCATTTTTTAAGCTTTGGTTTTTTATTTATTTTAGGTTTTTATGTTTAGGTTTATTATTTAGGTTTAGGTTTTTATTTTATTTTTATTTTTATTATAGGTTTAGTTTTTATTTTTTTTCATCTTTTTATTTTTAAATTTAGTATAGGTTTTAATTTAATTTATTTTAGTTTAGTTTTTATTATGTATTTTATTTTCTTTTTAGTTTTGGTTTTAGTTTATGTTTTTATTTTATTTTATTTTAGTTTAGGTTTTTTATTCATTTTATTTTTAGGTTTTATTTAGTTTAGGTTTAGGTTTTTTGGTTTTTAGTGTTTAGGGTTTAGGGTTTAGGGTTTACGATTTAGGCTTTAGGGTTGTAGGTTTGAGGGTTTAGGCTTCATGGTTTAGGGTTTATGGTTTATGGTTTATGGTTTTAGGGTTTAGGGTTTAGGGTTTTGGGTTTAGGGGTTTAGGGTTTAGCGTTTAGGGTTTAAGGTTGCAGGTTTAGGGTTTAGGATTTAAGATTTAGGGTTAGTTTTAGGATTTAGGGTTAGTTATTTCTTATTGTTCTTTTATTTTATTTTATATTTTAATTAAGTAAACTGGTAGGTTTAGGTTTATTTAGTTTATTTTTTATTTATTTCAATTTATTTTATTATTTATTTTTATTTTTATTTAGTTTAGTTTATTTATTTTAGGTTTATTTATTTTAGTTTAGGTTTTTTCGTTTAGTTTATTTTTTAGGTTTAGTTTTAGGTTTATTTTTTTAGTTTAGTTTTATTTGTATTTTGCTTTTTTATTTTTAGGTTTAGCTTTAAGTTATTATTTTATTTTTTTATGTTTAAGTTTTAGATTTTTATTTTAGGTTTATTTTTTAGGTTTAAGTTTAATTTTTTTTAATAGAATACAAAATCAGATTCAACATTTCTTCTTTTGATTTCATCAACCAAGTAACACACCAAGTTTTCTAAGGCACGACCGATGACATAAATAAAAAATGAGCACGCATCGAGCAAATAAAAAGCATTAGATAACTAGAATCATCTCTACTATAAAGATACAGTTCCATAAGCAGTAGATCGGATTAACCATTTTTGAGTTTCTATAGTTTCCATCAGAACCACCCCATCCTCTCGAGTAGCGAGATCCACCATCATATCACCAATCTCTCCCTCCACCACCACCATAGCTGTAACCTCCGTTACTCCTCCCACCTCCGAAACCACCACAGCTCTGACCACCACTTCCATATCCTGCATCACCTCCAGATCCACCACCACATAGCTGCGATGGCCTGCCATGCCTCCACCTTGAGATCGGTGAGCCTAGTTGATGGTGATGTTCCTATCATCAAGGTTCTGCCCATTCTTAGGGTTTAGGTTTAGGTTTATAAAGTTTTAGGGTTTAGGGTTAGTTTAGAGTTTATGATTTAGGGTTTTAGGGTTTAGGGTTTAGGGTTTAGAGTTTTAAGGTTTAGGGATTAGGATTTTGAGTTTAGGGTTGAATGTTTAGCATTGTACGTTTAGGGTTTAAGGTTTAGAGTTTGTTTTAGGGTTTAGGGTTAAGGATTTAGGATTAGTTTTAGAGTTTAGGGTTTAGGGTTTTATTTTTTATTTCTTATAGTTCACTTTATTTTTATTTTTATTTAACTTTATTTTTATGTTTATTTAGTTTAGTTTATTTATTTTAGGTTGCATTATTTTGTTTTTTTTTAATTTTAGGTTTACTTTTAGTATAATTTTAGTTTTATTTTATTTTTTTTGGTAAATGTTTTATTTTTTTATTTTTAGCTTTAGGTTTAGGTTTTTATTTTATTTTTTTGGGTTTAGATTTTAGGTTTATTTTTAGATTTTATTTTTGAATTTAGGTTTAGGTTTACTTTTAGTTTATTTTATATTATTTAGTAGAGGTTTAGGTTTAGGTTTAGTTTATTTCATGTTTAGGTTCAGGTTTTATTTATTTTAGATTTTTTTTAGGTTTAGGTTTTTATTTAGTTTTCTTTTATTTTATATTTCATTTTTATTTTATTTAGATTTTCTATTTTTTTGTTTATTTTAGGTTTTTATTAATTTTATTTTAGTTTGGGTTTTATTAATTATTATATTTTCTTTTTGGGTTTTATTATTAATTTTATTTTAGTTTGGGTTAGGGTTTTTAGTTTAGAGTTTTGGGTTTATGGTTAGTTTAAGGTTTAGGGTTTAAGGTTTAGGGTTTAGGATTTAGGGTTTAGGGTTAGGGTTTAGGGTTTAGGGTTTAGGGTTTAGTGTTTAAGGTTAGGGTTAGGGTTTAGGGTTTAGGATTTAGGGTTTTTTAGGGTTTAAGGTTTAGGATTTAGAGTTTTGGGTTGTATGTTTAGGGTTGTAGGTTTAGGGTTTAGGGTTTAGGGTTTATGATTTAGGGTTTTATTTTTTTTTTTTTTATAGTTTATTTTATTTTATTTTATTTAGCTTTATTTTTATGTTTATTTAGTTTATTTTATTTATTTTAGGTTTCTTTATTTTAGTTTATTTTTTAATTTTAGGTTTATGTTTAGGTTTATTTTTTAGTATAGTTTTATTTTTATTTTATTTTTTAGGTAAAGGTTTTAGTTTTTATTTTTAGGTTTAGGTTTAAGTTTTTATTTTATTTTTTTTGTTTTTAAGTTTTAGGTTTATTTTTAGGTTTTGTTTTTTAGTTTAGGTTTAGCTTTACTTTTCTTTTATTTTATATTATTTAGTTTTGTTTAGGTTTAGGTTTAGTTTATTTTAAGTTTAGGCTTAGGTTTTAATTATTTTAAGTTTTTTTAGGTTTATTTTATAGCTTTAAGTTTTTATTTGTTTTTTTATTTTAGGTTTAGTTTTCATTTTATTTAGGTTTTTTATTTTTTTTAGTTTAGTTTAGGTTTTTGTTTATTTTATTTTAATTTAGTTTTTATTAATTATTATTTTTTTAGGTTTAGGTTTTAGTTTATGTTGTTATTTTGTTTTATTTTGGTTTAGGTTTTTTTATTTATTTTATTTTTTGGTTTTATTTAGTTTAGGATTAGGTTTTTAAGTTTTTAGGGTTTAGGGTTTAGGGTTTGGGGTTTCGAGTCTAGGGTTTAGGGTTATAGGTTTTAGCATTTAGGCTTTAGGGTTTAGTGTTTAGGGTTTAGGGTTAGTTTTAGGGTTTAGGGTTTTAGGGTTTAGGGTTTAGGGTTAGTTTTAGGGTTTATGTTTAGGGTTTTTTATTTTATTTATTTTTTATTTTTTAAAATTAACTAAACTAAAAGGTTTAGGATTAGTTTTTTTTTTGTTTTTTTATTTATTTTAGTTTATTTTATTTTTATTTTTATTTAGGTTTATTTTTATTTTTATTTAGTTTAATTTATTTATTTTAGATTTATTTATTTTAGTTTAGTTTTTTATTTTAGTTTATTTTTTTAGGTTTAGGTTTAGGTTTAGGTTGGTTTATTTTATTTTATTTTTTTAGGTTAGGTTTTATTTTTTTTTTATTTTTAGGTTCAGGTTTAAGTTCTTATTTAATTTTTATAGATTTAGGTTTTAGGTTTTTATTTTAGGTTTATTTTTAGGTTTAATTTTAGTTTTTTTTTTTAAATTGAGATGAAATTTAGATTCAACATTTCTTCTTTTTGATTTTATTAACCAAGTAACACACCATGTTTTCTAAGACACAAGCGAAGACATAGATAAAAAATGAGCATGCATAGAGCAAATCAAAAACCCTAGATAATTAGAACTATCTATACTATAAAGACACTATTCCATAGCGGCGACTCGATTGACCATTCTAAGTTTCAGCAGTTCCCATCAAAACCACCCCGACCTCTCAGTAATGGGATCCACCATCATATCCCCTTCTCTCCCTCCACCACACCATAACCTCCATCGCTCCTCCTGCCTCCATAACCATCACTACTCTGACCAGCACATCCATATTTACCAGCACCTCCAGATCCCCGACCACCACTGCGGTAATTGCCACCTTCGCCTTTGCCTCCACCTCTAGATCTAGACTGAGCCAAGTTGATAGTCATGTTCCTAATAACAAGGTTCTGCCCATTCTTAGGGTTTAGGTTTAGGTTTAGATTTAGGTTTATTTGATTTTAGGGTTTAGGGTTAATTTAGAGTTTAGGGATTAGGGTTCTATGGTCTAAAGTTTAGGGTTTAGGGTTTAGGGTTTAGGGTTTCATGTTTAGGGTTGTAAGTTTAGGGTTTAAGGATTAGGGTTGTATGTTTAGGGTTGTAGGTTTAGGATTTAAGGTTTAGGGTTAGTTTTAGGATTATAAGTTTAGGGTTAGGATTAATTTTTGGGTTTAGGGTATAGGGTTTAGGGTTTGATGTTTTTTTTTTTAGGTTTAAGGTTTAAGGTTAGGGATATTTTTTTATCTTTTTATTTTTTTATTTTTTTTAAGTTATGTAAACTAGTAGGTTTAGGTTTATTTAGTTTATTTTTTATTTATTTTAGTTTATTTTTTTAATTTAATTTAGGATTATTTTTATTTTTATTTAGTTTAGTTTATTTATTTTAGGTTTATTTATTTTAGTTTAGGTTTCTTATTTTAGTATATTTTTTAAGTTTAAGTTTATTATTTAGTTTAGTTTTATTTTCATTTTATTTTTTAGGTTTAGGTTTTATTTTTTATTTTTAGGTTTAGGTTTAGGTTTTAATTTTTTTATTTTTAGGTTTAGGTTTTAGGTTTTTATTTTAGGTTTATTTTTAGGTTTTATTTTTTAGTTTAGGATTAGTTTTATTTTTAGTTTATTTTATTTTATTTTATTTAGGTTTAGGTTTAGGTTTTATTTATTTTTTTAGCTTAGGTTAGATTGATTTTTTATTTATTTTAGGTTTAGGTTTTTTTTTAGTTTAGGGTTTAGGTTTTATTTTTTAGGTTTAGGTTTTATTTAGGTTTTATTTTATTTTATTTCTAGTTTAATTTATTTTTATTTAGATTTTTTATTTTCTTAGTTTAGTTTAGGTTTTCATTTATTTTATTTTAGTTTAGTATTTATTTTTTATTTTATTTCCTTTTTAGGTTTAGGTTTAGGTTTTTATTTTTTTTATTTTTTTATTTAATTTAGGTTTAGGTTTATTTATTTATTTTATTTTTAGGTTTTATTTAGTTTAGGTTTAGGTTTTTAGCTTTTTAAGGTTTAGGTTTAGGGTTAGTTAAGGATTTAGGGTTTAGGGTTTAGGGTTTAGTGTTTTAATTTTTGAGTTTAGGGTTTAGGGTTTAGGGTTTAGTGGTTTAGGGTTTAGTTTTAGGGATTAGGGTTTAGGTTTTTGGTTTAAGGCTCATGTTTTAGTTTAGGATTTTGGGTTTTTTTTATTTCTTTATCTTTTTTAACAGAGAATAAATTCAGATTCAGCATTTCTTCTTTTTGATTTCATCAACCAAGTAACACACCAAGTTTTCTATGGCACAAGTGGCGACATAGAAAAAAATTGAGAACGCATAGAGCAAATCAAAAACCCTAGATAACTAGAACTGTCTTTACTATTAGGACGCAATTCCATAAGTAGATTGGATCAGTCGTTCTTCAGTATCTCTTGTTCTCATTTGAACCACCCTGGCCTCTCGAGTAGTGGGATCCACCAGTATATCCCCGATCTCTCCCTCCACCACGATATTTGTAACCTCCATCTCCTCCGCCTTGACCACTGCTCTGACCACCACCTCCATATCCACCAACACCTCCAAATTCCCCACTACCACTATGATAATCACCGCCTCCACCTTCGCCTCCACCTGATATCGGTGAGCCTAATTAAGGCGATGTTCAGTCAAGGTTCTTTCTTTGGGTTTAGGTTTAGGTTTATTAGGTTTTAGGGTTTAGGTTTATTTTTTAATTTATTTAGTTACATTTGGTTAAGCTTTAGAGTTTAGGGTATAGGGTTAGAGTTTAAGGTTTTGGGTTTAGGGTTTAGGGTTTAGGGTTTTACGATTTATGCTTTTAGGGTTTAGGGTTTAGGGTAAGGGTTTAGGGTTTACGGTGTATTGCTTTTATGGTTTAGGATTTAGGGTTTAAGATTTAGGGTTTAGGGTTAGCTTAAGGCATAGGGTTTTTTTAATTAAGTAAACTGGTAGGTTTGGGTTAACTTAGTTTATTTAATTTATTTTTTTATTTTACTTTATTATATTTTTTATTTTTATTTATGATTATTGTTTTTATTTAGTTTAGTTTATTTATTTTAAGTATAGTTTATTTTAGTTTAGCATTAGAATTTATATTTATAATTATTTTTAGTGGGTTTTTTTTTAATTTTTATGTTTAGGTTTAGTTTTTTATATTTTTTTAGGTTTATTTTTATGTTTATTTTTTAGTTTAGGTTTAGGTTTATTTTTATTTTATTTTATTTTATTTAGTTTTGGTTTAGGTTTAGGTTTTATTTATTTTAGTTTAGTTTATTATAGTTTAGGTTTAGTTTATTTTATTTTTATTTTAGGTTTAGGTTTTTTTTCTAATTTAGGGTTTAGGTTTTAATTTTAGGTTTATATTTTTATTTAGTTTTTATTTTATTTTATTTTAGGTTTATTTTTGGTTATTTTTATTTTTATTTTACATTTAATTTTTATTTTATATAGGTTTTTTTATTCTTATGTTTATTTTATTTTTTTGTTTAGTTTAGGTTATTATTTATTTTATATTTATTAGTTTATTTTATTTTATTTTTATGCTTAGGTTTAGATTTTAATTTAGGCTTTTATTTTATTTTATTTTTCATTTTATTTTGGTTTAAGTTTATTTATTTATTTTATTTTTTAAGTTTTATTTAGTTTTGCTTTAGAATTTTTGGTATCTAGGGTTTAGGGTTTAGGGTTTGTTTTAGGGTTTAGGGTGTAAGGTTTAGTGTTTAGGTTTTAGGGTTTAGGGTAGGGTTTAGGGTTAGGGTTTAGGGTTTAGGGTTAGTTTAAGGTTTTTAGGGTTTAGGGTTAGTTTAGGGCTTAAGGTTTAAGGTTTATGGTTAGTTTAGGTTTTAGGGTTTAGAGTTTTAGGGATTAGGGTTTAGGGTTTAGTGTGTAGGGCTAGGATTAGGGTTTAGGATTTAGGGTTTAGCATTTCGGATTTAGGGTTTAATATTTAGGATTTAGGGTTTAGGGTTTAGGGTTTAGGGTTTAGGGTTTAGGATTTTAAGGTTAAGGGTTTATGGTTTAGCATTTATGGTTTAGGGTTTTAGGGTTTAGGGTTTAGGGTTGAAGGTTTAGGGTTTAGGGTTAATTTTAGGGCTTTAGGGTTTAGGGTTAGGGTTTTTTTTATTATTTTTATGTTTCTTAATTTTTTTTATTTTTTTTAATTAAATAAACTAATAGGTTCAAGTTTATTTAGCTTATTTTTTATTTATTTTAGTTTTTTTATTTTTTTATTTCGATTTATCTTTATTTTTATTTTTATATTATTTATTTTAGGTTCATTTATTTTAGTTTAGGTTTTTTATACTAGTTTATTTTTTAGATTAAGGTATAGATTTATGTTTATTTTTGTTTAGTTTTATTTTTATTTTAGTTTTGGGTTTAGGTTTTATTTTTTATTTTTAGATTTAGGTTTAGGATTTTACTTTATTTTTTTAGGTTTAGGTTTTAAATTTTTGTTTTAGGTTTATTTTTCGATTTTATTTTTTTGTTTAGGTTTAAGTTTACTTTTTAGTTTATTTTCTTTTATTTATTTTAGGTTTAAGTTTAGGTTTAATTTAGTTTAGGTTTAGGTTTAAGTTTTTTTTAGTCTAGGGTTTAGGTTTTACTTTTTATTTATTTTTATCTTTTATTTTTAGGTTTATTTTTTTGGTTTAGGTTTTTACTTAGTTTTATTTTATTTTATTTTAGGTTTATCTTATTTTTATTTTATGTTTAGTTTTTATTTTATTTAGGTTTTTTTTTTTTTTAGTTAAGTTTAGTTTTTATTTATTTTATTTTAATTTAGTTTTTAATTTTTTTTTATTTTTTTTGGTTTAGGTTTATGTTTAGGTTTTAATTTATGCTTTTATTTTATTATATATATTTTTTTATTTTAGTTTAAGTTTTTTTATTTATTTTATTTTTAGGTTTTATATAGTTTAGGATTAGGTTTTTACCTTTTTTGGGTTTATTGTTTATGGTTTAGGGTTTAAGGTTTAGGGGCTTTTTTGGGTTTAAGGTTTAGGGTTTAGGATTTAGGGTTTAGGATTGAGGGTTTAGTTTTTAGGGTTTAAGGTTTATTATTTAGGGTTTTAGGGTTTAGGGTTTTAGGGTTTAGGGTTTAGGGTTTTAGGTTAATGTTTTAGGTTTAGGGTTTAGGATTTTAGGGTTTAGGGTTTTTATTTATTCTAGTTTAGGTTCTTTATTCTAGTTTTTTTTGTTTAGGTTTAGGTTTATGTTTATTTTTTAGTATAGTTTTTTTTTAGGTTTTGGTTTTATTTTATTTTTTTTAGGTTTAGGTTTTTATTTTATCATTTTAGGTTTATGTTTTAAGTTTTTATTTTATATTTACTTTTAGGTTTTATTTTTTAATTTAGGTATAGGTTTTTTTTAATTAATGTTATTTTACTTAGTTTAGGGTTTCGGTTTAGTTTATTTTATGTTTAAGTTTAGGTTTAATTTTTTTTAGTTTAGTTTATTTTAGTTTAGGTTTAGGTTTATTTTATTTTATTTATTTTAGGTTTTGGTTTTTTTTTAGCTTAGGGTTTAGGTTTTATTTTTTATTTATTTTTATGTTTATTTTTTAGGTTTAGGTTTTTAGTTAGTTTTTATTTTATTTTATTTTACCTTTATTTTATTTTTATTTTATGTTTGTTTTATTTTATCTAAGTTTTTTTATTTTTAGGTTTATTTTATTATATTTAGTTTAGTTTAGGTTTTTATTTATTTTATTTGAGCTTAGTGTTTAATTTAATTTAATTTTATTTTATTTTTACATTTAGGTTTAGGTTTCAATTTTAATTTACTTTTTTATTTTATTTAGTTTAGGTTTATTTATTTATTTTATTTTTAAGTTTATTTAGTTTAGGTTTAGGTTATTAGGTTTTTAGGGTTTAGTTTAGGTTTAGGTTTATTTTTAGTTTATTTTATTTTATTTAGTTTATGTTTAGGTTTATTTTTAGTTTATTTTAGTTTTAAGTTTAGGTTTTATTTATTTTAGTTTAGGTTTAGGTTTAGTTTGTTTATTTTATGTTTAGTTTTTTTTTTAGTTTAGGGTTTAGGTTTTATTTTTTTATTTATTTTTAGATTTATTATTTAGGTTTATGTTTTTCTTTGCTTTTTATTTTATTTCATTTTAGGTTTATTTTATTTTTATTTTAGGTTTAATTATTATTTTATTTAGGTTTTTTATTTTTTAGTTTAATTTTGGTTTTTATTTATTTTTTATTTTAGTTTTTATTTTTTATTTTGTTTTTTTAGGTTTAAGTTTTGGTTTTAGTTTATGTTTTTATTTTATTTTATTTTATTTTATTTTGGTTTATATTTTACTTATTTATCTAATTTTGAGTTTTTATTTAATTTAGGTTTAAGTTTTTAGCTTTTTAGGGTTTAGGGTTTAGGGTTAGTTAAGGGTTTAGGATTTAGGATTTAGGATTTAGGGTTTAGGGTTTAGGGTTTAGGGTTTAGGGTTTAGGGTTTGGCTTTAGAGTTTAAGGTTTTAGGTTTTAGAGTTTAGGGTTTAGGGTTTAGGGTTTAGGGGTTTTAGGGTTTAAGTTTTAGGTTTAGGGTTTAGGTTTTAGGTTTAGGGTTTAGGTTTAGGGTTTAGAGTTTAGGGTGTTTGGTTTTTTTTTAACAGAGAATAAATTCATATTTAACATTTCTTATTTTATTTATTTAGTTTAGTTAGTTATGTTTTATTTTTTTAGTTTATTTTATTTTTTAATATAATTTAAATTTATTTTTTATTTTTATTTAGCTTTGTTTATTTATTTTAGGATTTTTATTGTAGTTTAGGTTTTTTATTTTAATGTATTTTTAGGTTTAAGTTTAGGTTTAGGTTTATTTTTTAGTTGAGTTTTATTTTTATTTTACTTTGTTGATTTGGGTTTTATTTTTTATTTTTAGGATTAGGTTTAGTTTTTTTCCTTAGGTTTAGGTTTTAAGTTTTTATTTTAGGTTCATTTTTATGTTTTATTTTTTGTTTAGGTTTAGGTTTATTTTTAGTTTATTTTATTTTATTTAGTTTAGGTTTGAGTTTAGGTTTAAGTTTAGGTTTTATTTATTTTAGTTTAAGTTTAAGTTTAGTTTATTTAGTTTATTTTATTTTTATTTTAGGTTTAGATTTTTTTTTTAGTTTAAGGTTTAGGTTTTATTTTTTTTATTTTTTTTAAGATTTATTTTAAGGTTTATTTTTAGGTTTAAGTTTTTATTTAGTTTTTATATGTATATTTTTTAAGTTTAATGTAGGTTTATTTTATTTTTATTTTACGTTAGTTTTTATTTTATTTAGGTCTTTCATTCTTAGGTTTAATTTATTTTTAGTTTAGTTTAGGTTTTACATATTTTATTTTTGAGTTTAATTTATTTTAGTTTAGTTTAGAGTTTTATTTTATTTTTTTGGTTTAGGTTTTTAGTTTAAGATTTTATTTATTTTATTTAGGTTTATTTTATTTATTTTATTTTTAGATTTTATTTAATTTAAGTTTAGTTTTTTAGTTTTTTAGGGTTTAGGGTTTAGGGTTTAGGACTTAGGGTTTAGGGTTTAGGGTTTTAGGCTTTAGGGTTTTAGGGTTTAGGGTTTAGGGTTTTAGGGTTTAGGGTTTAGGGTTTAAGGTTTTAGGTTTAGTGTTTAAGTTTTAGGGTTTTGGGTTTCTAGGGTTTAGGGTTTAGTTTTTAGGGTTAGCTTTGGGTTTAAGGTCTAAGGTTTATGGTTTAGGCTTTAGGCTTTAGGGTTTTAGGTTTAGGTTTAGGTTAGTTTAGTTTAGGGTTTAGTTTAGGTTTAGGTTTGAGTTTAGGTTTTAGTTTAAATTTAGGGTTAGGGTTAAGGTTTCGGCTTTAAGGTTTATGGTTTAGGGTTTAGAGTTTAGGGTTTAGTGTTTAAGATTTTTTTAGGCTCTAAACTTTATGGTTTAGGTTTAGGTTTTATGGATTAGGGTTTAGGGTTGTAGATTGTAGGTTTAGGGTTAGTTTTGGGTTCAGGGTTTAGGGTTAGGGTTCTTTTCATTATTTTATTATTTTTTATTTTTTTACTTTTTTTAAAATTAAGTAAACTGGTAGGTTTAGGTTTATTTAGTTTTTTTATTTTATTTGATTTTAATTTTTTATTTAGCTTTATTTTTTTATTTAGTTTTGTTTATTTATTTTATATTTATTTATTTTAGTTTTGGTTTCTTATTTTAGTTTACTTTTTGGGTTTTGATTTAGGTTTTGGTTTATTTTCTAGTTTAGTTTTATTTTTATTTTATTTATAGGTTTTATTTTTTATTTTTAGGTTTATTTTATGTTTTATTTTAGATTTAAGTTTTAGGTTTTTATTTTAGGTTTACTTTTAGGTTTTATTTTTTATTTTAGGTTTACATTTATTTTTAATTTATTTTATTTCATTTAGTTTAGGTTTAGGTTTAGGATTAGGTTTTTTATTTGAGTTTAGTTTATTTTAGTATTAGTTTAGGTTTATTTTATTTTTATTTTAGGTTTTATTTTTTTTAGTTTAGGGTCTAGGTTTTATTTGTTATTTGTTTTTAGGTTTTATTTTTTGGATTATTGTTTAGGTTTATGTTTTTATTTAGTTTTTATATTATTTTATTTTGATTTATTTTATTTTTATCTTATGTTTATTTTTTATTTCATTTAGGTTTTTATTTAGTTTATTTTAGTTTAATTTTTATTTTCTATTTTATTTTCTTTTTAAGTTTTGGTTTAGGTTTTGGTTTTGGTTTAGGTTTTGGTTTAGGGTTTAGTTTATGTTCTTATTTTTTTTTTTTTTTTTTGTTTAGGTTTTCTTATTTATTTTATTTTTGGGATTTATTTAGTTTAGGCTTAGGTTTTTATCTTTTTAGGGTTTAGGGTTTAGGGTTTGGAGTTTAAGGTTTAGGGCTTTTATTTTTTTTTTTTTGGGTTTAGGGTTTGGGTTTAGGGTTTAGGGTTTAGGTTTTAGGTTTAGGTTTAGGTTTTTTATTTTAGTTTATCTTTTAGGTTTATGTTTATTTTTTTAGTTTGGTTTTATTTTTATTTTATTTTTTAGGTTTAGCTTTTATATTTAGGTTTAGGTTTATTTTATTTTTTTTTAGGTTTAGGTTTTAGGGTTTAATTTTTTTTTTACTTTTAGGTTTTATTTTTTAGTTTATGTTTTAGTTTATTTTTATTTTATTTTATTTTATTTAGTTTTGGGTTTAGGTTTAGTTTATTTTAGGTTTAGGTTTAGGTTTTATTTATTTTAGTTAAGTTTATTTTATTTTTGGTTTATGTTTATTTTATTTTTATTTTAGGTTTTCATTTTTTTAGTTATGGGTTTAGGTTTTGTTTTTTACTTATTTTTAGGTTTTATTTTTAGGTTTAAGTTATTATTTAGTTTATATTTTATTTTATTTTAGGTTTTTTATTTTTATTTTACATTTAGGTTTTTTGTTCTTAGGTTTAATTTTTTTTTAATTTAGGTTTTTATTTATTTTATTTTATTTTATTTTTACATTTAGGTTTTAGTTTATGATTTTATTTTATCTTATTTGTAGGTTTTATTTAGTTTAGGTTTAGGAATTTAGGTTTTAGGGTTTAGGGTTTTGGATTTTGGGTTTTAAGGTTTAGGGTTTTGGGTTAAGGGTTTAGGTTATAGTTTTAGTTAACTTTAGGGTTTAGGGTTTTGCTTTAGGTTTTAGTTTATTATTAGATTTAGGGTTTAAGGTTTAGGTTTAGCTTTAGGTTTAGGTTTTAAGGTTTAGGGTTTGATTTAGGTTAGTTTAGGATTTAGGTTTAGGTTAGGTATAAGTTTAGTGCTTGGGGTTTAGGGTTTAGGTTTAAGGTTTTAGTTTTGAGTTTAGGTTTAGGGTTTAGGGTTTAAGATTTTGGGTTAGTTTTAGGGTTTAGGGTTTAGGGTTTAGGGTTTACATTTTTGGGTTTAGGGTTTTGGGTTTAGGGTTTAGGATTTAGGTTATAGGGTTTAGGGTTTTTTTTTTAGAAAAATTAAGTAAATCGGTAGGTTTATTTTTATTTAGTTTAATTAGTTTATTTTTAATTTTTATTTAGGTATTTTTATTTTTTATTTTGTATTCTTTTTTATTTTAAGTTTACTTATTTTAGTTTAGGTTTTTTATTTTAGTTTATTTTTTAGGTTTAGGTTTAGGCTTATGTTTATTTTTATATTTAATTTAATTTTAATTTTATTTTTTGGTTTAAGTTTAATTTTTTATTTTTAGGTTTAGGTTTAGGTTTTACTTTTTTTATTTTTTTAGGTTTAGGTTTTAGGTTTTTATTTTAGGTTTTTTTTTTTTGGTTTTCTAAGTTTAGGTTTAGGTTTATTTTTAGTTTATTTTATTTTATTTAGTTTAGGGTTTAAGTTTAGTTTATTTTAGGTTTAGGTTTAGGTTTTATTTATTTTAGTTTAGTTTATTTTATTTTGTTTATTTTAGATTTAGTTTTTTTTTAATCTAAGGTTTAGGTTTTATTTATTATTTATTTTTAGGTTTATTTTTTATGTTTAAGTGTTTATTTAGTTTTTATTTTATTTTATTTTTATTTTATGTTTAGTTTTATTTTATTTAGGTTTATTTTATTTTTTAGTTTACTTTAGGTTTTTATTTATTTTATTTTAGTTTAGTTTTTTTATTATATTTTATTCTTACGTTTAGGTTAGGTTTTTTATTTTTTGGTTTATTTTTTATTTTTAGTTTAGTTTAGGTTTTTATTTATTTTATTTTAGTTTAATTTTAATTTTTTATTTTATTTTCTTTTTAAGTTTAGGTATAGGTTTATGTTTAAGTTCATGTTTTAGTTTAGGCTTTTAATTTATTTTATTTTATTATTTTATTTTCATTTAGGTTTTTTTATTTATTTTATTTTTAGGTTTTATTCATTTTAGGTTTAGGTTTTTAGCTTTTTAGGGTTTAGGGTTTAGGGTTAGGGTTTAGGGTTTAGGATTTAGGATTTTAGGGTTTAGGGTTTAGGGTTTAGGGTTTAGCATTTAGCATTTAGTGTTTTTATGGTTTAGGATTTAGTGTTTAGGGTTTAGGTTTTAGGTCTAGGGTACAGGTTTTAGTTTAGTGTTTAGGTTTTTTGGTTTTTTTTAATAGAGAACAAATTCATATTCAACATTTCTTTTCAATTTCATCAACCACATAACACACCAAGTTCTCTAAGACACAAGCGATGACATAGATCAAAAATGAGCACACATAGAGCAAATCAAAAACCATAGATAATTAGAATCGTCTTCACTATAAAGACACAGTTCCTTAAGCAGTAGATTGGATCTGGCAATCTTCAATTTCTCCAGTTCCCATCAGAACCACCCTGACTTCTTGAGTAGGATCCATCATCATATCCCCGATCTCTCCCTGACCACCAAGGTTGTAACCTCCGTCGCTCCTCTCGCCTCCAACCTCCTTGCTCCAACCACTTCCATATCCAACAACACCTCCAGATCCCCCACCACCACTACGATAACTACCGCCTCTGCCTTCGTCTCCACCGTTAGATCTAGACTGAGCTTGCTTGACGGTGATGTTCCTACCGTCAAGGTTCTACCTATTCTTAGGGTTTAGGTTTAGGTTTAGATTTATTAGGTTTTAAGGTTTAGGTTTATTTTTTAATTTATTTAGTTACTTTAGGTATAGGTTTAGGGTTTGGGCTTTAGGGTTTAGGGTTAGGGTTTAGGGTTCAGGGTTTAGGGTATTAGAGATTATGCTTTTATGGTTTAGGGTTTTGGGTTTAGGATTTTTTATGGTTTAAGGTTTAGGGTTTAGAGTTGTAGGTTTAGGGCTTATGGTTTAGGGTTTAGAGGTTAGAATTTAGGGTTTATGGTTCATTTTTTAAAATTAAGTAAACTGGTAAGTTTAGGTTTATTTAGTTTATTTTATATTTAGGTTTTTTATTTTAGTTTATTTTTTAGGTTTAGGTTCATTTTTAGTTGAGTTTTATTTATTTATTTTTTTAGGTTTACGTTTTATTTTTAATTTTTATTTTATATTTTTAGGTTTAGGTTTTAGGTTTTCATTTTAGGTTTTATTTTTTAGTTTTGGTTTAGGTTTAGGTTTTATTTATTTTAGATTAGGTTTAGGTTTATTTTATTTTGTTTAATTTATTTTTATTTTAGGTTTAGGTTATTATTTAATTTTTATTTTATTTTATTTTTATTTTACATTTAGTTTTAATTTAGGTTTTTTTATTCATAGGTTTATTTTATTTTTCTTAGTTTAGTTTAGGTTTATATATATATATATATATATATAGTTTATTTTAATATATTTTTAGGCTTATGTTTAGGTTTTAGTTTAGGTTTTAATTTATTTTATTTTATTCAGGTTTAGGTTTTTTATTTATTTTATTTTTAGGTTTTATTTAGTTTTGGTTTAGGTTTTTAAGTTTTCATCATTTAGGGTTTAGGGTTTAAGGTTTAAGGTTTAGGGCTTTAGGGTTTAAGGCTTTAGGGTTTAGGATTTTAGGGTTTAGGGTTTAGGGTTAAGGTTTAGGGTTTAGGGTTTAGTGTTTTAGGGTTTACGATTTTTAGGGTTTAGGGTTTGGAGTTAGCTTAGGTTTTAGGGTTAGTTTAGGGTTTAGGGTTTATGGTTTTTAGGGTTTAGGATTTAGGGTTTAGGGTTTTAGGGTTTAAGGTTTATGGTTTTAGGGTTTAGGGTTTAGGGTTTAGTGTTTAGGGTTTAAGGTTTAGGGTTTGGGGTTCAGAGTTTAGGGTTTTTTTAAGATTTAGGGTTTAGGATTGTAGGTTTAGGGTTTAGGGTTTCGGGTTAGTTTTAGGGTTTATGGTTTAGGGTTTTTTCTGGAAAAAATTAAGTAAACACGTAGGTTTAAGTTTATTTAGTTTATTTTTTTATTTTTATTTCAATTTTTTTATTTTTTATTTAATTTAGTTTATTTATTTTAGGTTTATTTATTTTAGTTTAGGTTTTTTATTTTAGTTTATTTTTTAGGTTTAGGTTTAGGTTTATGTTTATTTTTTTATTTTTTTTATTTTAATTTTATTTTTTATTTTAAGTTTATTATTTATTTAGGTTTAGGTTTAAGTTTTATTTTTTTTATTTTTTATTTTTTAGGTTTAGGTTTAGGTTTTCTTTTAGGTTTATTTTTTTATTTTTTAAAGTTTAGGTTTAGGTTTATTTTTAGTTTATTTTATTTTATTTAGTTTGATTTAAGGTTAATTTATTTTAAGTTTAGGTTTTGATTTTATTTATTTTTTAGTTTATTTTATTTTGTTTATTTTAGGTTTAGTTTTTTTTTAGTTTAAGGTTTATGTTTTATTTTATTTATTTATTTTTTGTTTTATTTTTTTAGGTTTAAGTGTTTATTTAGTTTTTATTTTATTTTATTTTTATTTTATGTTTAGTTTTATTTTGTTTAGGTTTATTTTATTTTTTTTAGTTTAGTTTAGGGTTTTATTTATTTTATTTTAGTTTAGTTTTTATTTTTTATTGTATTTTATTCTTAGGTTTGGTTCTCTTAACTAAATAATTATGAGCCAACATGATATGCATGGAAAATAAACTAGTAATGATCCTATGAAATGAAAGCGGCCTAATGTAATTGGCTCATGATTAATAGTTAATTAGATTAAGAGACTTAATTAATTACTCTTATGGTTTTCCACACATGTGGACTAACCATAATTTCATTAAACTCTTTAGGCTATTAAACACCTAAAGATGTACCCCATGATTTAATTAATTAAGTCGATGTGATTATGATTTGGTTTGATTAAGTGATTTAATTAATTAGTTAAATCTTAATTAATTTCATTTTAAAAGGGTGAAATGAACTTGGGAAAGGGTCCTAACCTATTCCTTAGTTCACTTACTATTGAATAATGATTAATAAACTTAATTAAAATTTTACTAATGGAATTAATCATTAATTAACTTAAAAGAGTAGTTAAGGTTTAATTAGTCAATTTTCCTATTTAAGTGGCAATAAATCCCATGAAAAGCATGGCAGGCAGAGGTCATCCCATTAAATTAACCCACAAAATTTGAGATTAATTGCTCAAGTAATTAATGAGTAATTAAGCTAATAATTTTTGTAATTAAACTTTAATAAACTTTAATTACTATTCAGAATTAGTTAAGATCATTTTTAATTAATTCTCCTCTGAAATACATTTAAAATGAGTATTTATTTGCATTTTTTTATTTCTCTATGATTTTTAGAAGTTTTAGCCATTAAAAATACCGCCAAATCTTGTTGGTCGTAATACATGCATGCTTTCCACATTTGCGCGGGTTGGCTACTTAAAACTTATTCGACTTAGCGCCTACGCGGCGATGGCGGACGCGCTTTCTCGTCTGCCATTTGATCTAAGATCGGATTGCTACAATTAATTCCATAGCTTAATAGGATTAAATCAGATCAATCTAGCGGATGTAATCATGATTGTCCATTTTGATCACATGGAATAGACAGTGCATGATCTAACATCAAGTGAGAGAATGGAGTCATGCGCCATTGCTCACTAGACTTATTAGCTTGAGCTCGGATCAACTCCAAATGGATCCCACACCTTCACAACATTGATCAAAGGGGATCCAACATCAAGATCACATGAGATGCAAGTTTTCTTTAGAAACTCCAACCCATTTTTTCCTAAGGATTAGTTTTAGAAGCATACCTCACGAGCTCAAGGCTCGAACAATTGAGGAAGCTTCATCTAGTGGAGATGAAGCCTTGTTGAGCAGAAATTGGATCAATTCCTTGATGTTCATCGAACGATGATTTGGAGCTGACTTTGTGAAGTCCCACCTCGATGTTGGGAAGCTTGGGAGATGATTCATTCTTTCGATGAGCCTAGGGAAGGTGTGTGCAAAGTTAATTTGAGTTTTATGGAGAAATGGAAAAGTTAGGTCAAAATGGGAGTATTCTATTTCAGGATTGACGAGAATGGCATTTTTTGATCGAGGAATGAGCTTAAGAGCTTAGGTAATAGCTCTAGCGGCCCATTTGGGGTAGCTAGGGCTATGAGTAATGATTTTTGTGTGTGTTTGAGTGGAAACAATGGGGTGTGTATACCCCCATTCATCTTGATTGGACCGTGGGATCAGGTTTGGCTTCTAGTGGTTGTCTGACCATCTCAGGGAGTCATGGGTGGCAGAGAGGAGGCGAGTTAGCTCAGCTTTGTTGGTTGAAGGTGTAGAGGTGGCTGCCAAGGAGAAATCATGGGTGTCTTATGGGTTTCAAATGCTCCAATGGGGAGGGTGAGGTGATTTCACCTCCCATGGGTCATGGCCAAGACAACCACCTGTTAGGTCAAGTTGGGCAGTGTCCCAGGTGCCTAGGTGGACCATAGGAAGAGTACCAAGTGGCCAAGGAATGGAAATGACCACTTACATGGGTGATTTGTCTCATGTGATGCCCTTGACCTAAGGGTAGAATGATCATTTGGCATTGGATTTGATTTGGGTAGATTTGAAATGAGCCAAAAGTGGGTTAGCTCAAATTTCAAGTTAATTGGAGTTGATTTGGTTAAGTTTGGCTCAATTTGACTCATTTAGATCAAATTGGGTTAGGCTGGGTCAGTTGACCAATTGGTCAAATTGGGTCAAACCAAGGTTGGGTCAAGTTCATATGATCATTTGGGATGTTTTGGTTCAATTGGTTAGGTTTAGTTTGGCTTAGATTTGATTTTGGCTCATTTGAATTAATTTGGGTCAAATGGTTAAGTTGATTTGACAAATTGGATTGGTTGGGTGTTGGTTTGGGTTTAGTTGACCAATTGAAGATGATTGTAGGCTTTGGTTTCAATTAATTTAGAATTAGTTTTGATTTAGGCCAGCTTGAACTTTTAGGTCAATTTGGGCTAATTAGGTTAATTGGGTTCAATTGGGTCCCATCATAGCTTTGGTCAAGTTCAATAATCAATTTGGAATGAACTTGAGACATTGGTTGCAATCAATTTGGTTTATATTTTAATTTGACCTAATCAGGTCTTTTAGGTCAAATTAGGTTAACATGGGTCAAGAGGGCTAGATGGGTTTGGTTTGACTCAATTGAAGGTCAAGTCATATTCAAATATTGATTTTGATTTGGTATGAAACATTGGTTTTAAGAGATTTGGCTTAAGTTACAATTTGGCTAGTTTGGGTTCATTTGGGTTTAGGGGTTGACTTGGTCAAATGACCAAGTTGACTTGGTTTGACCGTGACAATTGATCAACCTAGGTGATCAACAATCATGATGGGAGGTTTGATGGGGTTGGTTCAATCCAATTTTTGTAGGATTAGAACTTAGGTCAAATTGGCCACTTTGGGTCAAGTGGACCAATTGGGTTTAGTTGGCTCTATTTTGGGTTGAGTTTGATTTAGTTGAGTTTATATAGATTTGGGATTGATATATAAATTCAATTGAATGGTTGGTTCAAATGGGTTTTGGTTCATTTGAACATTTCAAGTCAAAAGGGTTAAGTTTGGTTTGACTTGGGTTGATTTTGGTTTGGCTTGATGATTGTAGATTTCATTTATATTTGTGAATATGATTGAAGGTATGATTGTTTCATGAGAAAATCAATTGAATTTGGGTTTTGTAATGAAGTTTTGGCAAAGTCCATGGAGTTGGGTCATGGCTTGACTTTAATTTGGTTTGATTTAGTTTTAATGATTTAAATGTATATTTCATTTAAATTTTGAAGATGATTGAAAATATGATTAATTTGTAGAAAATCAATTGAGTTTGACTTAATTTGGATTAAGATTTGGCTAAGTCCATGGGATAGGTCATATGGCTTAGGAAGGTTTTGATTTAATTTGATTTAGTTTTGATTATTTGAATGTAGATTTCATTTATATTTAGGAAGATGATTGAAGATATAAATTTATTATGAGAAAATCAATTGATTTTAGAGATTTGGATTAAGATTTGGCTAAGTCCATGGGATAGGTCATATGGCTTAGAAGGGTTTCAAGTTTGATTTGATCATGGGCTTCAATCATTTGGTTTTGGAATTTGGGTTTGGATTTGGATTTGAATTTGATGTTTGAATTGAACTTGAGGTTAGGTTTGAGAAGGTGAACATGGATTTGATTTGGGTTGTAGGGTAGGTGGATTATCCTAATCCTTGGCATAACTAATCCTATGGTTTAACCCTTTTAAGTCTTTTGCTTAAGTTAAATGTTTACCTAATTGTTGGAAGTATCTTATGACTAGGGATGTCTTAGTGCCTAGAAGACTCCTAAGTCTAAGATGGGAAGATTGAATCGACACTCCAAAAGTGAGGTCAACATGCCTTAGGTTCCATAGTGTTGCCCTTGGAGATAGATGATTGGAAGATCGAAGCCAAGTTTCACATTATAGATTTGGATACATCTTTCAATGCTTTGCTCGGGAGACCATGGATACATGAGAACAATATAGTTCCATCCTCTCTACATCAGTGTATGAAGTTTGTGAGAGGTAGGATTGTCTAATGTGTCAAAGGAGATCTCAAGTCATTTCTAGTTCATGAGGTGGATATATGAGGATGACTTACTACCTCATCAAAATCAACAAGTCTATTCTCACAAACTTGGCCAAAGTTTAAAAATAAAAAAAAAAAGAAAAAAAAGAAAAAAAAGAAAAGAAATGAAAAGAAGATAAAAGGGAAAATAGACTTGGAGGAGGAAGTGGAGCGACATTAGATTCCACCATAGTTCACTCATTCGAACATATGGGTAGGATGACTAACCTCCACAGTAGAGGAAGAGGCAGTTCAGGGTGGGGTGAAAACCTCCTTATTGGCCACCCAATAGAAGATATATCCAGCTACCAAGAGTACACATCCTTATAGACTTAGAATCTAGTTCACAGGATGAGTCTTATATGGTTAGCACACTAGCTAGCTCTTCTCAATAGTAGATTCCCTTAAAGGTGACACTCAAGCTAGATAGTGATGAAGACTAGGCTTTAAAGCAAAGCATAAGTGTATCCAAGTCTATATATGAAATAGTTAGGCATTAGTTGGGAACCTTTCTAACCCACTTTCCTCTCAAAAGGCGAGGGTTTTGGTAGTTAAGGAAGCCCTAAGTCATCCAGTGTGAAGACTGGAGGTTCTTTCTAGGAGCATCATCCTCAAGTCAAGTAGTTGATGTAGAACTTGAGGATGATTCATATAAAGATTTAATAGAATTACCTTTTGATTGGTACTTGCCTTGTGCTCATAATTTAGCAAAGAAAGGGTTAATACTACATGGTCAAAGCACAAGTCGACTACTTGAAAGAATATAGAAGAACAAATGCAAAAGCTCTCAATCAAGACCAAAACTAGGATTAGGTATAGTGGGTCAGTCGATGATGATGATTACTTTGGTCATCACCAATCACTTTTGATAGGTTCTTTCAAATCACATTAACTCATATGAGAAGCTGTGCTTAGAAACTTTAGATGATCCAGATGATTTTGAAGTCCAAGATGCACCACCAGAGTTTGAAGAAGAGATCAAGTCAACCATTGAGGAGCTCAAGAAAATTATCATAGAAACTAAAGAAGATCCACGACATACATCAATTCTTGTTGAATGAAATTAAAAT
This sequence comes from Cymbidium sinense, assembly GCA_021442155.1. Classification (NCBI taxonomy): domain Eukaryota; kingdom Viridiplantae; phylum Streptophyta; class Magnoliopsida; order Asparagales; family Orchidaceae; genus Cymbidium; species Cymbidium sinense. The sequence goes on from JAKCPB010001044.1 coordinate 117,269, forward strand.
CAATGACTTAGTTAGGCTATTGACTGAGTTTAAGGACTTCTTTGCATGGATTAATGAAGAGATGTCTGGATTGGCTCCTAACATAGCAGTCCATAAACTAGCAATAGAGCCTACTACTAACCATATCAAGCAAGCTCTTAGACACATGCAATTAGACATAAAACAATAGGTCATTTATGAAGTGAAAAAATTGATCATTGTTGGCTTCATCAGGAAGAAAATACCACATGGTTAGCATCATCCAGTTAAGAAAAAAGAATGGCCAAATTCACATATGCTTCAATTTTAGGGATTTAAATAAGGCATGTATAAAAGATGAATTACTACTACCAAAGTGATGGTGGACATTGCCTCATCTCATGCGTCTTCTTTTCATGGATGGCTCATTATATAACCAAATAAAGATGGCCCCTGAAGATGGAAGAAACACTTCTTTTAGAACCCTTGATCAGAATCTATTGCTATAAGGTCATGTCTTTCAGCGTTAATAATGTTGGTGCTACATACCATCGGGCTATGACCCGAATCTTTGATGAACTCATTCATCATCTAGTTGAGTGTTAAGTTGATGATCTCATGGTCAAAAGTAAAGAAAAGGAAGACCATCTCTTTGACTAGAGAGTAGTTTTTGAATAGTTAAGATAATTTAACCTCAAAATGAACCTCCTGAAGTATCTATTCTGAGTAGCTTTTAGGAAATTCCTTGGGTTTGTTATCCAACACTAGAATTGAAATCGATTGAAGAAGATCAAGGTCATATTAGAAATGCTACCCCCTAAAAGTTTAACTCAACTCAGATCATTCCAAGGGTGGTTGGAGTATCTAGGATGCTTTATATCTAACCTATCAGGAAGATGTTAGCAATTCTCAACACTTGCCAAAAAGGATGCCAAGTTCAAGTGGGATGATATTGGTGAGCATGCCTTCGAAGACATCAAGCATTACGATGACTCACTAGTTCTAGGAGCCTATCCCATCACTCATTCTTTACACTGCTATGTTAGATGACTCCCTTGGTGCTTTGTTATCCCAAGCCAATGATGAAGGGAAGGAAAATGCACTCTACTACCTCAGTCATCATCTAATCCCTACTGAGGTTAATTATCCACCCATTGAGAAGCATTGCCTATCTTTAATCTTTGCATCCCAAAAGCTACAACAACATACTCATAAGGTGAACTTTCTAGGATCAATCCACTAATATCTCATGACACGGTTGATGTATCCGGGGCTTGGCATGGTCCATAATCCTCTGTTTGACATTACCTTGTACCCTCATGGTGAAATGACAAGTGATAGTGGATTTCTTAGCCACACTTCTGACTCTCACTTAGTGATGATCTCCATGAACAAGTCATGAACTTAGGGGATACTAACATTTACCATTGGGAGATGTACTTTGATGGTGTGCTTCCTCTCAAAAGGAGAAAAATCACAATACTTTGGTGATGATGAGATTCTCATATCATCACAATCCTTGCACCAACAATGAAGCTAAATATGAGGCTCGATTGCGGAGGAGTTAGCCGTTACTTTAAGCATCTAAAACATCAACTTCTTTATCAACCAAATCATTGGTTCCTATAAGGTTATAAAGCTCAAGCTCCATCACTACCACAAGTACACCATGGAGTTGTTGGCCCAAATCCCAGAGGTTACCATTTATAAGATTCCTTAAGGAGAGAATGTCATAGCGTATGCTTTAGCCAAGCTTTCCAAGGAGTTGGCATGTCTGGAGGATGAGTCCATATCCATAAAGGTCCAAAATAGACAAGTCTTATCCCTTATTAATATTGAACTCATCAAAAAGTACTTTCTTGAAGGGGAGGTTGCCATTGCCAAGAAGGATGAGGAGTTAGATTAGAGGCAACCATTCATGGATTACCTAAATAAAGGCAAACTACCTTAAGAGAAGTCCCAAGCCCATTAGATGAAGTAGATAGAACTTTCCTATGCTCTTGTGGATGGTGTCTTGTACCGACGATCTTTCAATCATATGTGGTTACATTGTTTAGACAAGTACGAAGCTCATAAGATCGTGATCGAGGTACACTCAGTATTATGTGGAGCCAACCAAGCTGGTCTGAAGATGAAAGCCAAGATCAAGACACTAGGATAATACTAGCCGTTAATGATGACAGATTGCATGGATATAGCTAGGTGATGCCACCAATGTCAAATACCTAGTGTGGTCCTACACCAACCACCCAACATTCTACATCCTACATTGGCCTCAAGGCCATTCGAGTGTTGGGGTATTTACATAGTAGGTCTGATTGATCCTCCTTCTTCCAAGGGTCATCGGTTCATCTTAGCTGCTACTGACTAATTTTCTAAATGAGCGAAGGCGATTATGCTCATAGAGGTCACAACTTAGCATGTGACTCGACAAATTATATCTGATAATGGTACTGCATTTAAGAGCATCGATATCAACAATTTTGCCCGGAGACATAGCATAGATTGGAGATATTCTATAATCAACTACCCAATGGTAAAGGGCTTAGCAGAAACCTTCAACAAAACTCTCATCCAAATGCTAAAGAAGACACATGACAATAATAAGCGATAGTTGCATTAGCAGGTAGTTGAAACCTTGTGGGCCTACCACACCATATATAGAACTCCAATTTAATCTACTCCTTTCTCCTTAGTGTATGGGTCCAAAGTCATTCTACCATTTGAAGTCCAACTCCCATCACAAAGGATAGCTGTGGGTAGCAAGATAAAATAAGGAGAACACCAAGTTATGGTTAGAAGAGCTTGAAGGTTTAGAGGAGAGATGCATGCGGGCATGCCAAAACCTCAAGTTATACAAAGCTAAAATGATTCAAGCTCACAACAAGTTGGTCATCCTAGAGCTTTTCAAGTAGGAGCTTATTTTAGTTAGAAGAGATTGTTGCCTAATATGGGAGGCAAGTTTAAACCCACTTTGGAAGGCCCTTTTTCCATAAAGAAGGCCTACCAAGGAGGATCTTATCAACTTATTAATCATAAGGAGAAAAATCTTCCAATCAATGGGCTCTACTTAAAGAAATATTATACATCATGTTTAAAAATAATTATCATCAATGAAAAATCCATTTGAAATTCAATCTCTTCCATGTTGAAAGTATTCTTGTTTACAAATCTGTCATGATGTGTTTAGGGTAGGTGTAAGGAACCTGAGTGGCATCCTATCCTTCATCAACACAACACAAACATAAACTACACACAAACATATAAAACAAACACATATCTTTTTATCTCGGCTCACGAGTTGAGATAACACCTAGTGGCACTCACTTTCTATTCTAGGTCGGGCTAACTGCTACCTTGCTAGTGGTGTCACCTAGTGGTCTTCTTGGTTTGGAGGATGTAAGTGCTACACTTTACTTCCTTGGCCACTTGACACGATGCACCTTGTTAGTTTAGTAGGCCTTACTTGCATGGGGTAAGCTACATCATGTTGGCTTCATTTAAGAGGATGTGAGTCTGTACTTTCTTCTTGGATTAGCCTTCGCATTGATTGTTGAGTATATTTGAGGTTTAGGATAACTCCCTAGCTCCTTCCCTCTTGACTCCTAGTCTTTAGTCTTCCGGGTTTAGTAGTCACCTTAGGTCGGATAGCATATCCATGATGAGACTATCATGATCGGTTCGCTTGAAAAGTTGTAAGCCTACATGCTTTCTTTCCAGGTTGATCATTGCAAACCGACGGGCACCTTAGGTTGGTTGGTTCTCACTATGTTGATAGATACACCACTCATACTAACGCATACACCTTAGGTTGGTTGGTTCTCCCACCTTAAGATACACCACTGGCAGATGTAAATTTATGCTTTCTCTCTTTGAGTTGGCCACCATACAATAGGATTACTTTTCGGTCTTTGAGGATAATGCCCGCACCTCCCTATGGGCACTATATTTGGATCACATCCTTTGTAATTTAGACACTACCTCGGTTACTATCAAATTGATTCCCCTTTCTAGTAACCACCCCTATGGTTGGAGAATCCATCTATGGATGTGTGATTTACATTGGTAAATCTAAGATAGGTCAAGGCTGACATAGCCCCTTCTCAGTGTGGTCCCTTGCACACCAATAGTGTCTATGCAAACATATAAATAAAATATATATTCATTTGTGGATTAAGAGGACACCCCCTAGCGGTACCATTTCCCAAGAAGGTATCATATCTTTAGGGCAGTGTTAGCAAAACTCCTTATAGGAATCCCCTGACTACTCTTGAGTTGATATAAGTCCCAAAAAATTCACTGTAGTGTAGTTGAGTTTGATTTATTGTGCTAATAGGTCACGTTATTCTCGCTTTAGAAGATGTAAGTCTACTATGTCTTCTTCTTAGCAACAGAAAGGCAACCCCTTAGGTTAGCTAGCTCTACCCCATGTAGTATCCCTTTGGATTTGTAAATCTAAGATAGGACAAGTAATATAACCCCTTCTGGGTCCATGCTTACGGTCCATAAATTAAATCTATCAAATTTGACCAAGCTCACATTTAGTGGATATGCCTCAATTCAAAATCAATAAACCAAAAAACCATATCAAATCACATGAAATTAAGATAAAATTAATCTAACTACTTTTGAGTTGGACATAAGTCCCAACAACATTTACTCGATTGCCTAGGGCAGTTTGATTTGTTGTGCATCCAACAGTCACCTAGTGGTTGTTCCTCACTTTGGAAGATGTAAGCATGCTACTTCTTTATCCAGTCATTGCACATAAAAGCAACCCTTGGTTGGCTAGTTACCTTTGGTAGGTAACCAAGGGTGAGGAATATATAACCCCTTCTCAGTTTAGGGTTTAGGTTTAGTTTATTTTAGGTTTAGGTTTAGGTTTTATTTATTTTAGTTCAGTTTATTTTAGTTTAGGTTTAAGCTTATTTTATTTTATTTATTTTAAGTTTAGGTTTTTTTAGTTTATGGTTTAGGTTTTATTTTTTATTTATTTTAGGTTTATTTTTGTTTTATAGGTTTAGGTTTTTATTATGTTTTTATATTATTTTATATTAGGTTTATTTTACTTTCATTTTACATTTAGCTTTCATTTTATTTATGTTTATTTACTTTTAGGTTTATTTAATTTTTTTAGTTTAGTTTAGGTTTTTATTTATTTTATTTTAGTTTAGTTTTTATTATTTAATTTTATTTTATCTTTATTTTTAGGTTTAGGTTTAGGTTAAGGTTTAGGTTTTATTTAGGTTTTATTTTATTTGTTTTATTAGTTTATTTAGATTTAGGTTTATTTATTTATTTTAATTTTAAGTTTTATTAAGTTTAGGTTTAGGTTTTTAGGTTTTTAGGGTTTAGGGTTTAGGGTTTGGGTTTGGGGTTTAAGGTTTAAGGTTTAGCATTGTAAGTTTTATGGTTTAAGGTTTAGGGTTTTAGGGTTTAGGGTTTAAGGTTTAGGGTTTAGAGTTTAGGATTTAGGGTTTAGGGTTTTAAGGTTGAGGGTTTAAAGTTTAAGTTTGTAGGTTTAGGGTTTAGGGATTAGGGTTTAGGGTTTAGGGTTTGGGTTTATTTTTATTATAATTTTTTAAATTATTTAAACTCATAAGTTTAGGTTTATTTAGTTTATTAATTTTACTTTATTTTTAATATTTTTATTTAGGTTTTTTATATTTTTATTTAGTTTAGTTTATTTATTTTAGGATTATTTATTTTAATTTAAGTTTTTTATTTTAGTTTACTTTTTAGGGTTAGGTTTAGGTTTAGGTTTATTTTTCAATTTAGTTTTATTTTTATTTTATTTTTTAGGTTTAGGTTTTATTTTTATTTTAGGTTTAGGTTTTGGTATTTTATTTTTTTTAGGTTTAGGTTTTAAGGTTATTTTTAGATTTTATTTTTTATTTTAGGTTTCAATTTATTTTTAATTTATTTTATTTCATTTAGTGTTTAGGTTTAGGTTTAATTTATTTTAGGTTTAGTTTTAGGTTTTATTTATTTTATTTTAGTTTATTTTAGTTTAGGTTTAGGTTTATTTTATTTTTATTTTAGGTTTAGGTTTTATTTTATTATTTTTTTAGGTTTTATTTTTAGGTTTTATTATTTAGTTTAGGTTTTTAATTAGTTTTTATTTTATTTCATTTTAGGTTTATTTTATTATATTTTTAGGTTTAGTTTTTTTTTTAAGTTTAGTTTTTCATTTATTTTATTTTAGTTTAGTTTTTATTTTTATGTTATTTTCTTTTTAGGTTTAGGTTTAGGTTTTAGTTACATTTTTATTTTTATTTTATTTTTTTATTTTACTTTGGTTTAGGTTTTTTATTTATAATATTTTTAAGTTTTATTTAGTTTAGGTTTAGGTTTTTAGCTTTTTAGTTTTAGGGTTTAGGGTTAGTTGAGGGTTTAGGGTTTGGGGTTTAGTGTTTAGGGTTTAGGGTTTAAGGTTTAGGTTTAAGGGTTTTTGGTTTAGGGTTTAGGTTTTAGGGTTTAGGGTTTAAGGTTTAGGGTTTAGATTTTAGGTTTAGGGTTCAAGTTTTAGTTTAGGGTTTAGGGATTTTGGTTTTTTTTAAAAAAATCTGAGACAAATTAATATTCAATATTTTTTCTTTTCGATTTCATCAACCAATTAACACACCAAGTTTTCTAAGACACAAGCGTGACATAGATCATAAATGAGCATTTTATAGCAAATAAAATCTTTTAGAACCATATCTTAAATACATAGTTATAGCTTATTGGTCATTCTTATTTCTCTTTACCATTTAGTAGTAGAATCCACCATCATATTTATCTCTCCTACCACTATTTTTCTTTATTTTTTTTTAGTTAGCCACCTCCATATAGATCCCCCCACCATATTTTTTCCACCAATCTAATTTAGGTTTTGATGTTTATTTATGACCATTCTTAGGTTTAGGTTTAGTTTAGGTTTATTAAGTTTTAGGTTTTAGGTTTATTTTTAATTATTTAGTTACTTTAGGTTTAAGTTTATGGTTTAGGTTTTAGATTTAAGGTTTATGTTTAGGGTTTAGGGTTTAGGGTTTAGGGTTTATGGTTTAGATTTAGGGTTTAGGATTAGGTTTTTATGTTTGGGGTTTAGGTTTAGGGTTTAGTTTTAGGGTTTAGGTTTAAAGTTTAGGTTTAGGGTTATTTTTTAAGGTTTAGTTTTTTTTTAATTTAGGTTTTATTTATTTGTTTATTAATTTAGTTTTATTTTAGTTTATTTTTTAATTTTATTTAATTTAGTTTATTTATTTTTGGTTCATTTATTTTAGTTTAGCTTTTTTATTTTAGTTTATTTTTTAGGTTTAGGTTTAGATTTATTTTTTAGTTGAGTTTTATTATTATTTTATTTTTTATATTTAGGTTTAGGTTTAGGTTTTTATTTTATTTTTTAGTTTAGGTTTTATTTTAGGTTTATTTTTAGGTTTTATTTTTTTTAGTTTATGTTTAGGTTTATTTTTAGTTTATTTTATTTTATTTAGTTTAGGTTTATGTTTAGGTTTAGTTTATTTTAGGTTTATGTTTAGGTTTTGTTTATTTTAGTTTAGGTTTTGGTTTATTTTATATTTATTTTAGGTTTAGATTTTTCTTTTAGTTTAGGGTTTAGGTTTTATTTTTTATTTATTTTTAGGTTTTATTTTTAGGATTTTTTTAGTTTTAGGTTTTTATTTAGATTTTTTAATTTTATTTTTGGTTTATTTTAACTTTATTTTATTTTTATTTTATGTTTAGTTTTTATTTTATTTAGGTTTTTATTCTTAAGTTTATTTTATTTTATTTCGTTAGGTTTTTATTTATTTTATTTTAGTTTAGTTTTTTATTTTATTTTTAGGTTTAGTTTTAGTTTAGGTTTTCATTTTTTTTTATTTTTATTTTAATTAGGTTTAGGTTTTTTTATTTATTTTATTTTTAGGTTTTATTTAGTTTAGATTTAGGTTTTTAAGTTTTTACGGTTTAGGGTTTAGGGTTTAAAGTTTAGTGTTTAGGGTTTAGGGTTTGGGGTTTAGGGTTTAGGAGTTAGGGTTTAGATTTTAGGTTTAGGGTTAGGTTTAGGGTTTAGGGTTTAGCATTTAGGGTTTAGGGTTTAGGGTTGGGGTTTTAGGGTTTAGGGTTTAGGGTTTAGGGTTTTTTAAGGAAATTAGGGAAATTTTATTTAAAAAGAAGTCAATTTTTAATTAGCTAATGCTCAAAGAGCTACAATAAATCCTAAAGAGATAAATCCTATGTTTAGGTTTAGTTTATTTTAGGTTTATGTTTAGGTTTTCTTTATTTTAGTTTAGGTTTTGGTTTATTATATATTTATTTTAGGTTTAGATTTTTTCTTTTAGTTTAGGGTTTAGGTTTTATTTTTTATTTATTTTTAGGTTTTATTTTTAGGATTTTTTTTAGTTTTAGTTTTTTATTTAGATTTTTTAATTTTTTTTGGTTTATTTTAAGTTTATTTTATTTTTATTTATGTTTAGTTTTATTTTATTTAGGTTTTTTATTCTTAAGTTTATTTTATTGTATTTACGTTAGGTTTTATTTATTTTATTTTAGTTTAGTTTTTATTTTATTTTTAGGTTTAGGTTTTAGTTTAGGTTTTCATTTTTTTAATTTTTTTTAAATTAGGTTTAGGTTTTTTTATTTATTTTATTTTTAGGTTTTATTTAGTTTAGATTTAGGTTTTTAATTTTTTACAGTTTAGGGTTTAGGGTTCAAGGTTTAGTGTTTAGGGTTTAAGGTTTGGGGTTTAGGGTTTAGGATTTAGGGTTGTAGATTTTAGGTATTAGGGTTAAGGGTTTAGGGTTTAGGGTTTTAGGATTTAAGTTTAGGGTTTTAGGGCTAGACTTAGGGTTTTGATTTAGGTTTAGGTTTTTTTAAGAAATTAGGAAAATTTTATTGCCATAAAGAAAAGTACAAAGTCATAGGGGTAATCTAGCTAATGCTCAAAAGAGCTACAATAAATCTAAAGATATAAATAACTATTTCAATAATGAAGGAAATAAAGCAAAAGAAAACCAAAAAATCAATAGCAAAAATCCATGTGAGCGGGAACTTCATTTGGTCCGTCGATGCATGAGATCCACCTACAAGACTCTCCCAACCTATAAAAGAAATCGCAACATACTTTTGAAAGGATGAGTACTAATTAAGCAAGCATAAAAGGAGGAGCAAATAATAAAAGGAGTAAAGTAAAGAAAAGGCTCAGCTCGATTATAATCATCTCAAGAAACAACACTATATGTAAGCATCAAACTTGGGAGAAGGGTTACAATTATATATAGCAAGAAGAAAGTGTGGGAAACATCAAGGCCATCATAAGACATACCTCATGTAACCCATCATACAAAGTCTGTTATCCAGAAAGGCTAGAAAATCCTCCAAACATCAAACATAACAACCAAGCCACACAACAACCAAGCCCAAGGAAGATAATCAACCAACCATCGAGAAGACAATATAGGAGCACCACTAAAAACCACCAAAAGGAATAACAAAATCAAAAGGACAAGCTATGATAGAGGTAACAACACAAACCATCCTCCACCAATAAAAGCAAAAAAAGAGCACCGAAAAACAAAAAAGTGGGCAAAACAAAATAAGAAAAAAGGGGTCAACTACAATAAGAGAGAAAAACAAAGTAGGAGGAAACCAAAATCTGGTCATAGAAGAACCGGGTTCAGAATAGTCACCAATGGAGCAAAAGAAAAAGCACCACCCTCCAACCAACTAATACAACCAACCAAACATATCCTCCTACCACCAGTAGTAGAAGACCCAAGTAAGTGTAAAGAATAATAGTAGTCATCAAGCCAAAATCACCCAAGATAGCGGGGAAAGGGGTAGAAAGATAACCACCAAACCAAGGCAAAAGAAAATCGATCTAAGTAGAACAACCGACCAAAGACAAAAAAAGTACAAAGCATAAGATAGAGAAACCAACAGAACAATAAATATAAAGCACAGCCCACCGGCCAGGGAACTAACAACCACAAAATAGCCTTCAACCAATCAGAACAATACCCAAATCCAAAGCCGTATAGCCAGAGAGGAAGGCCAATATGAGGAGGTCAAAACCATAACCAAAAGAAACAAAATAAAATTAAAAACCAACCACCAAGCCCGTCAATAAAATAGAAAATAAATGACAATCTCCACCATGCAAAATCAAGCCGAGAATAAAACCAATAGCCCCAGTAGTCACCAATATAAAATGAAAAATAGCCAAAATAGCATCATCCAACCAACCGAAAATGCATATAAAGCACCCTGTCAACCACCAGTGAGATCAACTTAGGTAAGTTAGCAAGCAGAAAGAGGTAAAACCCACACAAGAAAAAAAAACTACATCAGCCATAGGCACAACCCAAAAGGAGGTTATAAAAAGTAGCCAAAGGAAAATTGTGGTAAACACCAAGCCAGACAAACAAAAGCCACCAAGCTAAAAAAACCAAAACAACATAGGTTGCACTTATAATAACCACAAGGTAGCAAAAATAAGGCCAATCAAAGTAATAGATTAAAATATAACCAAACTCAGGCCAGAGAGAGAAAATAAGTAGATAACCACAAGAGAGGGTTTAACAAGGGGCAACCAAAAGCAAAAGATCATCAAAAACCAATAGAAAAAACTACGCCAAGAATTTATAATCTAAGATAAGACAATCCAGTATTATCTAAATTAACCAAACCTCTTAATAGTTTAGGCAAAGTTTGGTTGTCAAATAAATTGACCTTAGTTAAGTTCGCACCAAAGTTAGCCATGTAATCAGTGTAAGCATTACCATCATGAAGGATGTGGGAAATTTTAAAACAAACTTGAGAAAGAAGATTTTTAGTATGATTAAGAAGATAAAATAATTCAACATTCTCATTTCCATTATAATTAAGCATGTCAAGAAGCAAGAGAGCATCGACTTTAATCCAGATGTTGAGGAAACCTCTATTTAAACAAATTTCAATAGCTTTAACATAAAGCTCGGAAAATAATAGAACAGGCTTTGAGAGGATAGGCAAAAGCACAAATGATAGTACCTTTAGAATCCCTAAGGATACCACCACAACCATATTTATTGGAAGCAACAAAACCATCAGTATTCACTTTAATCAAATTGTCTTTAGGTTTGATCCAATGGATAATCCTAGCACTTTTATAAGAGTCAAACTCAGGTAGAATGATACCCAATTTTTTAGCCACAAATTTATAACCTCTAAAATGAATATGACTAATAAGATTGGTAATAAAAATTGCATGAATTTTTTTTTTATAGTTTTAGCCAGGATCCTTTTATGGTTCATAGGAATACCATGATATTTAGCATCAGTTCTATCCATCTAGATGAACTAGATAAGGGTAATATCAATTAAAACCTTGATATACCTTTCCCTATATTTTTGAAATAGACTTCAAGAAGTTGATATTAAGAAAGAGAACCCTCAAAATAGTTGGTATTAAATAAATCATCATACCAAAACCATAATTTAGAAGCAATAGCACCATTGACAAAAACATGATTTACATTTTCAATATGAAAGCAACAATAGCACTTTGAAGGTAAGTAAAACCTTTTAGTCCAGAGCAAAGAGTCCACAGGAATAAAGTTATTCAAAATCCTCCAAGTTAAAACCAAATAGGAAATGGGAATGATATTGTTCCAAAGTTTAACAAAAATATTAGAGGGGTTCTGTTTATCATTAATAAAATTCCAAACCTCTTTAAAAACAAAGTCACCATTATAAGAAAGCTTAAAAAGAATTTGTTCAGGTTTGTTAGAAGAAATGGGGATATTTCTAAAGTTGTCAAAAAGATAAATAGGGATATAATTCTCAAGTTTTCTTTCATTCCAATTGTTATTAAGCCAAAAAGAATTAACTTTGATAGTAGTAGTAGAGTGGGTAGATAAAAGGGTGTCAATAGAGCCATTGCCAATCCAATTGTCTTGCTAAAAGAAGGAAGAACTTGACTGAATATCCCAAGGTATTAATTTTTTGGCAAACCATTTAATGGAGCAAAGCCTTTTCCAAAGAGTCACCAACTTTATAAGCAGTTAAGGGGTGTTTACCTTGGCAATTTTTCCATCATAAACATAGGCTATCATTCTTTCTAAAATTCTATAAGGCTTATGAGAGAAGGCGTGATAGCTTCATGAATAGGCTTGCAACCAAGAGCGCCTTCTCTCAAAGGACCATAACATTTATGCCAAGATGTCCAATGCATTCTTTTGGTAGAATTATTGGAGCCCCAAAAAAATTTGTTAAACAAACTATCAATTCTAATAAGTGTAGCATTGTGGGGATAATAGTTTGAAACAAATAAAGAGGCATTAAGTTGAGTGTGCTTTTAAGGATAGTGAGCCTACCACCAAAGGAAAGTAAATGGAATTCCCAAATAGAAATTTTATTTGAATTTTTTTGAATTAACTCATCAAAGAGATGGGAATGTTTCGGGCCTTTCAAGAGTGGAGCACCCAAGTACTTAAGAGGTAAGTGTTGATGTTTAAAATTAGTGATATGCAAGATTTGATTGATTTTATTATTGGAGATACTAGGAAGTGACAAAATAACTTTTGTATCATTGATAGAAACTTTCTCTAAATTTATTTTAAAAGACTTGAGATGCTTGATGTGATGAATAGAAGCATTGCAAAAGTTAATGAAATCATCTTGCAAAACTTAAATGGGAAAGGAAGACCACCAAGAGTTTTGTAGTACATGATTGTTTAAGAATAAATCATTGATGCTCCTAGATAAGTACTCAATAGTAATAATAAATAAAATAGTAGATAAAGGATCCCCTTATTGTAAGCCATGGGAAGAGGGAAAAAATCCCAAGGCTTCACCATTAAAAAAAAATTAAAAACCAGGCATTATTAATATAATTTTTAATAAGAAAAATAAATTTATTATAAAACCCAAAAAAATTTAGAATATGGAAAAGGATATCCCAAGAGATGTTATCAAAGGCTTTGGTAATATCTAATTTGAAAAGAATGTTGCCACCTCTAGTCTTGGCATCAAGATCATGAATTAATTCTTGGGCAAGTAATATTATCAAATGGATCTACCTCTAACAAAACTAGTTTGGTTGAGAGATAATTCTATTAAGTAAGGACTAAATTTGTTGGTTAGAATTTTGGAAAGAGCTTATTGAAGAATGTGCAAAGCTAATTGGTCTAAAATCACTCCAATAGTCAAGATTATCTTTCCTAAGTATGAGAACAATAGGAGTACTAGAAAAATATCTACTAAAAGTATTACCATTAAAAAAATCAATCACCTCAATCAAATCATAATTAATGATAAACCAACATTTTGAAAAATTAAGTAGTGAAACCCCAAGAAAAATTTATGTTCAACTTTAAAAATTTAAAAAATGGTAAGCAAATCATTATCATCATTAGTAATAAAGGAATCAAGGATTTAGAAATAGCTTCATAAGAGCACTTCTTATTAAGCATATTTCTAAAGTAATTAATAATCGATTCCTTAATATCATTATTCTCCATAATCTAATCTCCATTATCATTTTTAATTTTTTGAATATTATTTAAATCTCTCATTTTATTAACCAAAGCATGGAAATACCTAGTATTCTTGTCATCAATAATATGTTTACTTTTTGCCAATAAGTCTCTTCCATATTTTGGAAGTTAACAAGTTTATCTTTCACTCAAGTATAATCTTAGAAGGATCATAATAGACTTCAAGATCCCAAACCAATTTTTCCATTTCTTTAATATTAACAAAAGAGTTTTTAAAACAATGCTTGTTCCACCAACCCAAATTTTGTATAAGTCTTTTAAGTTTACACCAAAGTCTATTCATCCCTATAATCGAATTATCAGGATGTAAAGAGCTTTCCAATTATTAGCCACAACATTAAAAAAATCAATATGCTAAATCCACGTGTTTTGAAATGTAAAAGGAAATGGGTTTTTTAGTCTATTAGAATTACCTTTAATCAAAACCAGAAGTGGAGCATGATCTGACAAAGTTGTGCTTAAATGGTCAGCAGAAGTAATAGGCCATTGAGTAATCCAATGAGTATTAAAAAGAATCTGGTCCAACCTTTGACAAAGTCTAGAGTTTTGCCAAGTAGAATTAGAGCCCTTAAATCCAATATCAATCAAATTAAAATCAAGAATCATATTGGAGAACTCTTCCATGGAATGAAAATTAGGAGAGCAACCACCACTTCATTTAGATGAGAATAAAATGGTGTTGAAATCACCACCAAAAAACCAAGGTTTGTTGATAAAGGTAGCAAAATCCCTTAAATTATCCCAAAGAAGATTTCTACCAGATCTATAATAAGATGCATAAATAAAAGACCCCAAAATACAATAATCACCATAAGAGATGTGAGCATTGACAACTTGATCAAATTCATCAAGAATAGAGACCTCAACAAAATTATTTTGAAAACACCAAATCTTATTACTAACATTAGAGAAAAATTTATTAAAATCGATCATTCTAGTAATATGGTTAATTTTATTAGCATGAATAAGAGGCTCTAGAATAATAAGAAGAGAAATATTATGAATACAAAGATATCTAATATGATTATGAATAGAGGGTAATCCTCTAACATTCCAAACAAATAAGAAAATTAAACATAAGGAAGATAAAAAAAAAGGGGTTAAGCAAAGGTTAATTAAGAGAGGAGTGAGAGGGTAGTAGATCTAGTGTTTTGGACAAGAGGAAATTTTTAACATTTTTTTTTTTAGCATGATAAATTTGGAAGACATTTTCTTTTCCCTTGAAGTCATCATTCGAGTAAGATTTCGTAAGATTGGTCATATATTTAGGAGAAATCTCCAAGTGTTTGGAGGGGAGTTCACCTTCTTCCAAATCCATATTTAGTTGAAAAGTAGGATTAACATGAATATCAAGATTAGAAATGTGAGATGGTGATGATTTAGAACCATTTAAAGCACAAGTAGTAAAATCCAGATCAAAATGTTTTAGCATATCGACATCATCATTAAAAGCTTCATTTTATTGATCAAAGCCGCATAGATGCGGAATATAATTAGAGGAAATAGAATCATCTTCTAATAACTTAGAATTTATTATTCTTCTGCATTAGAAATATTCAAATTCAAAGAATATGAGGTAAATCATCCTTCCCATTTTGAATACAAACCCCAACATTAGATGCTAAAACATGTTCAACAAGATTAACCTTAATATCCAAGGAATCAACCTCAATAATAGCTTTCATACCATCCTTAGGATCCGAGGCCAATTTTTGAACATAAGTAGGAATCGGCTTATGGGTAGAGACAACATTTTCCTTAAGAGGAATTCATTTTTTTAAGTGGGGATGGAGAATAAAACATTTTGAATTATCATGACCATGTATTTTACAGTGGGAACAAAAATTGGAAGGTTCTCCAATTCAACCTTTTGCAAATACCCATATTTTTGAAAGCCAATCCCAACTTCTTTAGGGTATTTTTCAGTTATGTTTAATTCAATGAGGATCCAAGCCACAGAAGGCCGAGATCGCTCATCGATCAGTTGGTTGAGTTGCAAAGGTCGACCCAATAAAACCCCGATAGAAAAAAGCACATGATGGGTAACAAAATGAATGTGCATATTAGGAAGAAATAACCACATACGGACAATAGAAGATTCCTCCTTAATGTCAAAAAGGGGTGACCACTTTAGCAAACGCATTTGACAATTAAAGATGAAATAAGAATGACATGAAAAAAGACATGGATAATCCAAATCATTAGAAAGTTAAATTAGGATATGCTAAGGGTCAATAAGACTAATCGAGAAGGCACCCGTAAGCTTGAGATTATGGAAAAAAGAGTGGATCTTATCCAAATTCAGATGACACAAAGCAAATTTACTAACAATAGAAAATTCAAAAGGTTTTCCAACTTTTCAACATCTACATTAGAGCACATTATGGCTGGAAAACCTCAAAAAAATGTTAAAATGAGATTAACCAAATCAACAATGGGGGAAATCTTACTAGAGAGCGCTTCCTTAAAATATTTAGTAGAAGATGCAGAATTAGGGCCACCAATCCCCAAAATGTCAGATGCCCTAGACAAAACATCCATATTTTTAGGTGGAACCCAAGGACTAGAACTCACCCCAGCCATGGCCAATGATAAAACATCACGCAAACTACCAGATGTCGTTCAAGCCTTTGAAATTAGTTGAAATCGATGCCAAAGACACATAAATCCAAAGTTGAGGGCACACCACCAATAGGGATTCAAAAATCACCAGAGAATGAGAGAGCATTTGTGAGGAGGGTTCTGGGTTTAGGTTATAGGGTTGTAGGTTTAGGGTATAGGGTTTAGGGTTTTAAATATTTACTTTTTATTTTTATTTTTATTTTTTTTCTAATTTTTTTTAAATAAGTAAACTTGTAGGTTTAGGTTTATTTAGTTTATTTAGTTTATTTTTTATTTATTTTAGCTTATTTTATTTTTTATTTTTATTTAAGTATATTTTTCTTCATATTTAGTTTAGTTTATTTATTTTAGTTTTTTTAAAAGTTTAGGTTAATTTTTTAGTTTAGTTTTATTTTTATTTTAGTTTTTAGGTTTAGGTTTTATTTTTTTTATTATTTTAGGTTTATTTTAGGTTTTTATTTTCCTTTTTAGGTTTAGGTTTTAAGTTTTATTTTAGGTTTATATTTATGTTTTTTTATTTAGTTTAAGTTTATTTTAGTTTATTTGATTTATTTGGTTTAGGTTTAGGTTTACATTTTAGGTTTAGGTTTTATTTTATTTATTTTTTATTTAGTTTAGGTTTAGGTTTATTTTATTTTAAGTTTAGATTTATTTTAGTTTAGTTTATTTTATTTTTTTATTTATTTTTTTAGGTTTTTTATTTTATTTATTTTATTTATTTTTTATTTTTATTTAGTTTAGTTTTTTTATTTACATTTTAGTTTAGTTTAGGTTTTATTTATTTTATTTTTTTATTTTATTTTATAGTTTAGGTTTAGGTTTAAGTTTTAGTTTATGTTGATTTTATTTTATTTTTAATTTATTGTTTTTTTTATTTATACTATTTTTAGTTTTTATTTAGTTTAGGTTTAGGTTTTAAGCTTTTTAGGGTTTAGGGTTTAGAGTTTAGGTTTTAGGTTTTAGGGTTTTATTTTAGGTTTATTTTTAGGTTTATTTTTTTTAGTTTAGGTTTTTATTTTTGTTTAGTTTTTATTTTATTTTAGTTTTAGGTATTTATTTTTATTTTATTTTTTTTATTTTATTTTATTTTAGGTTTAGTATTTTATTTAGGTTTAGGTTTTATTTATTTTATTTTATTTTATTTTAGGTTTATTTATTTTATTTTATTTTTTTTATTTTTATTTTTTTATTTATTTTTTTAGTTTATTTTATTTTATTTATTTTATTTTTTATTTTATTTATTTAGGTTTTTTTTTTTATTTAGTTTATTATTTAGTATTTTATTTAAGTTTAGGTTATTTTTTTTTATTTATCTTTGTTAGGTTTTAGGTTTAGGGTTTAGGTTTTAGGATTTAGGGTTTATAGGGCCCAGGTCAGATTGGGTGTTAGTCAGGGTTGGGTTTAGGCCCAGTCCAGTTGAGGTCAGGTTAGTAGGGCCTGTGGGTTTAGGCCTGTGTAGTTTAGGTCAGGTTGTGGTTTATGGTTTTAGTGTTTAGGGGCCCAGAGTCAGTAGGTTTATGTTAGGTGGGAGGTTTAGTGGCAGTAGTATGTAGGTTTAAGGTAAGGATTTAGTTTAGTTTTGTTTAGGTCAGTTTAGTGGTTTAGGGTTTAGGTTTGGGTCAGATTTAGGTTTTAGGTTTATATTTTTGTTTATTTTAGTTTATATATATTTAGGTTATTTATTTATTTATTTTTATTTATTTTGTTTATTTTTTTATTTTTTTAGATTTTATTATTTATTTTGATTTAGGTAGGTTTAGGTTTTAGCTTTTAGGGTTTAAAGTTTTTAGGTTTAGGTTTTAGTTTTATTTTATTGGAGTATTAGTTTATTTTATTTTTATTTAGTTTAGGGGTTTAGTTTATTTTTTAGTTTAGGTTTAGTTTATTTTATTTTTATTTTAAGTTCTTTTTATTTAGGTTTTTTATTTTTTTTATTTATTTTAGATTTTTTAGGTTTAGGTTTTTATTTAGTTTTTATTTTAGGTTTATTTTTTTATTTTATTTTATTTTAATTTTTTATTTAGATTTTTTTTTATGTTATTTTATTTTTTTTAATTTAGTTTATTTTATTTATTTTATTTTAGTTTATTTATTTATTATTTATTTTATTATATTAGGTTTAGTTTTTAGTTTTTTTTTATTTTATTTTCATTTATTTATTTAAGTTTTATTTATTTTATTTTAGGTTATTTTTTAAGTTTATTAGTTTGGTTTATGGTTTTAGGGAGGGTATGGTGGGTTTTTAGTTTAGGAGGGTTAGTGGTTTAGGGTTTAGGGTCAGTTTGGGTCAGGTGGGAGTTTAAGTGAGTGGTTTTAGCTTTAGGGAGTTTATAGTCATGGTAGGGTTAGGTTTGGTAGGTTTAGGGTTATTTAGGAGTGAGGTCAGTGTCAGGATTTAGGGAGGATTTAGGGTTAGTTTAGTTGAAGGTTTAGGTTTTGGGTCAGGATTTAGTTGGGTAGCCATTTGGGTATGATGGGTCAGTAGGTTTAGGATTGTTTAAGCTCAGGTTTTTTAAATTTATGGTTTAGGGTTTTTAGGATAGGTTTAGGTTTTTAAGCTTTAGTTTTTTAAAATTAAACCAAGTAGTTTAGTTTTTTTTAGTTTATTTAGTTTATTTTTTATTTATTTTATTTTATTTTATTATTTTATTTTTATTTGGGTTTATTTTTTATTTTAATTTAATTTATTTTAGGATTATTATTTTATTTAGGTTTTTTATTTTAGTTTATTTTTTTAGGTTTAAATGTTGGATTATATTTATTTTTTAGTTTAGTTATATTTTTATTTTATTTTTTAGGTTTAGGTTTTATTTTTTAATTTTAGCTTTAAGTTTAGGTTTTTATTTTTTATTTTTTAGGTTTAAGTTTTAGGTTAATATTTTAGGTTTATTTTTAAGTTTTATTTTTTTGTTTAGGTTTAGAGTTTTTTTAGTTTATTTTATTTTAATTAGTTTAGGATTTAGGTTTAGTTTATTTTATGATTAGGTTTTGGTTTTATTTATTTTAGTTTAGGTTTAGGTTTATTTTAATTTATTTATTTTAGGTTTAGGTTTTTTAAAGTTTAAGGTTTAGGTTTTATTTATTTATTTATTTTAGGTTTATATTTTATTTTTATGTTTTTATTTTATTTTATTTTAGTTTTATTTTATTTTTATTTTATTTATTTTTATTTTATTTAGGTTTTTTATTTTAAGTTTATTTTATTTTTAGTTTAGGT
Organism: Cymbidium sinense; assembly: GCA_021442155.1. Taxonomy (NCBI): domain Eukaryota; kingdom Viridiplantae; phylum Streptophyta; class Magnoliopsida; order Asparagales; family Orchidaceae; genus Cymbidium; species Cymbidium sinense. The sequence continues at coordinate 136,583 of JAKCPB010001044.1, forward strand.
TTTTATTTTTTATTTTTTTTTAGTTTTTATTTTTTATTTTATTTTAATTTAGGTTTAGATTTAAGTTTATGTTTTAGTTTAGGTTTTTATTTTATTTTATTTTATTTAGGTTTAGGTTTTTTTATTTTTTTTTTATTTTTAGGTTTTATTTAGTTTACATTTTAGGTTTTAAGGTTTAGGGATTGGGTTAGAGTTTAGGGTTTGGGTGGGGTTTAAGGTAGAGATTTTTGGTGGGTTTAGATTTTAGGGTTTGAGGTTAAGATTTTAGGTTTATTTTTTAAGATTTGGGATTATTTTTTATTTTTATTTATTTTAAATGAAAGTGGTAGTTTAGGTTTATTTTTTATTATTTATTTATTTTAGTTTATTTTATTTTTTATTTAGGTTTATTTTATTTATATTTAGTTTAGTTTATTTATTTTAGGTTTTAGCTTTTGTTTTTGCTTAGGCTTAGGGTTTGGGATTTAGTGTTCATTTTAAGGTTTTTTGGGTTTAGTTTAGTTTAGGTTTTGGGTTTTAGTTTAGGGTTTAGGTTTAGTTTAGGGTTTTGGGTTTGTGTGGCTCAGGTTTTATTTTAGCTTTATTAAGGTTCAGAGTTTAGTTTGGGTTTAGTTTTTTTAGTTTGTTAGATTTTAGTTGGGTTTAGGGTTTATTTTAGGGTTATTTAGGTTTATGGTTTAGGGTAAGTAGTTTGTAAGTCATGGTCCAGGTTTAGGCTTAGTTTAGGGTTTAGGGTTTAGGGTTTAGGGTTTAGAATTTTTTAGGTTTTTTTTTCAAATTAGGTAAACCCAGGGTTTAGGTTTTTTTTTATATAGTTTATTTTTTATTTTATTTAGTTTGTTTTATTTTATTATTTATTTTATTTTTTTATTTTAATTTTATTTATTTTATTTATTTTAGGTTTATTTTATTTAAGTTTGGTTTTTTTATTTTAATTTATTATTTAGGTTTAGGTTTAGTTTATGTTTATTTAGTTTTATTTTATTTTATTTAGGTTTAGGTTTTATTTTTTATTTTAGGTTTAGCTTAGGTTTTATTTTTTATTTTTTAGGTTTAGGTTTTAGGTTTTATTTTACATTTATTTATTATTTTATTTAGGTTTTTTTATTTATTTTATTTTATTTATTTTTATGTTTATTTTATTTTTATTTAGGTTTAGTTTATTTATTTAGTATAGTTTTTATTTTATTTATATTTTAGGTTTAGGTTTTTTTTTCATGGTTTATTTTTTAATTTATTTTAAGTTTATTTTAGGTTTTTATTTATTTTTTATTTTATTTTATTTTATTTTATTACATTTTATTTTTTTATTTAGTTTTATTTATTTTTAGGTTTTTATTTTTAAGTTTATTTTTATTTAGTTTTGTATTTATTTATTTTAGTTTAGTTTTTATTTTATTTTATTTTTTTTAGGTTTAGGTTTAGTTTTTTTATTTTATTTTATTTTAATTTTTATTTTATTTTAGGTTTAATTTATTTTATTTTAGGTTTATTTAGTTTAGGTTTAGGTTTAGCTTTTAGCATTTAGGATTAAATTTTGGGATTAGGTTTGTAGAGGTTTGTAGGTTTAGGAGTTTGAGTTTTTTATTATTTTATTTTATTTTTCTAAATTAAGTCAAGTGGTTTTAAGTTAATTTAGTTTATCTTTATTCATGTTAATTTATTTTATTTTTATTTTATTAGGTTTATTTTATTTTATTTAGTTTATTTATTTAGTTTATTTTTAGCTTTTTTTTTTAGGGTTTAGGGTTTATGGTTAATTTATGGTTGGGTGTAAGGTTTTTTTTGGGTATGTGGTTTAGGTTTAGTTTAGGTTTATGGTGGTTTAGGGTTTAGTTTAGGTTTTTAGGTTTTGTTGTTGTTTAGGTTTTAGTTTAGGTTTTGGTTTTTTTTTAATGAGAGCAAATTCAGATTCAACATTTCCTCTTTGATTTCATCAACCAAGTAACACACAATTTTCTAAGATAAGCACAACATAAAAAAATGAGCACATATAAATAAAAACCTTAGATAACTAGAACCATCAAAGACAGTTCCATAAGTAGATCGATCAGCTCTCCTAGCAAGATCCACCATCATATCCTCCACTCACTCACACCACCACGCTATAACCTCCATCACTCCTCCATAGCCACCACCGCCTCCATATCCAACACCTGGATCCCCACCACCACTGAATACGCCTATTTGCCTCCACTCCAGACTGGCTTTTATTGACGTGATGTACCCACCATCAAGGTTTTCCCATTCTTATGGTTTAGGTTTAGGTTTATTAGGTTGTAGGTTTAGTTTATTTTTAATTTATTTAGTTTGGGTTGTGGTTTTTTAGGTTTTAAGGTTTAGGGTTTAGTTTTTAAGGTTTAGGGTTTGTGGGTTTATGCTTAGGTTTAGGTTTAGGGTTTATTTTGGGGGTTTAGGATTTGTGGTTTAGGGGTTTTAGTGGTTTATTTAGGGTTTATGGTTTTTTAAGGTAAACCTATAGGTTTAGGTTTATTTAGTTTATTTAGTTTATTTTTTATTTATTTTAGTTTATTTAATATTTTACTTTTATTTAAGTTTATTTTTAATTTCTATTTAGTTTAGTTTATTTATTTCAGGTTTATTTATTTTAGTCTTGGTTTTTTATTTTACTTTATTTTTGGTTTAGGTTATTTTTATGAGTTTTATTTTATTTTTTTATTTTTTTTAGGTTTTATTTTTTATTTTATTTAGGTTTATTTTTTTATTTTTTTTTTTTTAAGGTTTTTTTAGGTTTTTTAGTTTTATTTTTTTTTTAGGTTTAGGTTTATTTTTTTATTTTATTTGTTTATTTTATGTTTATTTGGTTTTTTTTTTTTAGTTTATTTTATTTTTTTGTTTTATTTTAAAGTTTATTTTTTGGCTTAGGTTTTTATTTACTTTTTATTTTTTTTATTTTAGATTTATTTTAATTTTATTTTATTTTATGTTTAGTTTTTATTTTATTTAGGTTTTTAATTCTTCGGTTTATTTTTATTTTTTAATTTAGTTTAAGTTTTTATTTATTTTATTTTCATATTTTATTATTTTATTTAGGTTAGGTTTAGTTTAGGTTTTATTTATTATATCAGGTTTATTTATTTATCTTTTTGTTTAGGTTTAAGTAGGTTTAGGTGTGGTTTAGGTTTTTTAGATCAGGTTTAGTGTCATGGTTTAGGTAGTTTAGGCCCAGCCCAGTTTAGGTGTGGTTTTAGGGTTTAGGATTGAGTTTAAGGGTTAGGCTCAGTTGGATAAGGTTGGGGCCTGGGCCTGATTTGTGGTCTAGGGTTTAGGGTTTGAGGGGCCTGTGGTTTAGGGTTAGGTTAGGGTTTAGGTATGGTAGGGTTTATTAGTTAGTGGTTTATAGTTTAGTTTTATTTAGGGTTTGGGGTTTAGATTTGGGGTTTTTTTTTTTAATTAAGTAAACTAGCTTAAATTTATTTATTTATTTTATTTATTTTATTTATTTTTACTTTATTTTTTTATTTTTATTTTTATTTATTTAGTTTATTTTATTTTGGTTTATTTATTTATTTAGGTATTTTTATTTTAGTTTTTTTTGGTTTAGGTTTAGTTTATGTTTATTTTAGTTTAGTTTATTTTTATTTTATTTTTAGGTTTAGGTTTTATTTTTTTATTTTTTATTTTAAATTTTATTTTAGTTTTAGTTTAGGTTTTTTTATTTTAGTTAATTTTAGTTTTTTTAATTTAGGTTTATGTTATTTTTAGTTTATTTTATTTTGGTTTGGTTTAGGTTTAGGTTTTATTATTTATTTTGGTTTAGTTTATATTTAGTTTATGTTTATTTTATTTTATTTATTTTTTAGTTTAGGTTTTTTTTTTAGTTTAGGGTTTAGGTTTTATTTTTTATTTAGTTTTAGGTTTTATTTTTTAGGTTTAGGTTTTTATTTTATTTTGTTTTTGTGTCACCATCCTTGAAGATCTTTGATGGCAGTGGGAACCCATGATAACACATTACACCCAGAGCTTCACAACTCGGGGCGAATGTACTCACGCCTTTTACGCACAAATCAGTGTTTCATTTGATTTTAACCACCAATGGTTCGATGAAGACTTTTGTTGAGTTGGAGCACCTCTTCATTAAGAGGTTTGTTGGAGCTCAGTAGAGGGTGATTGTAGGCGACCTCATTATAGAGAAATAAAAACTCAATGAGTCCCTTATTGATTATAGTCTCAAGTGGCACAACCTGAGCATGAAATGCAAACCACACTATCTGAATAGCATGCCATTGAGATTCTTCTCAAAAATATCCATGGCCCGACCGCCTTCATGCTTAAGGGCTTTACCATCAAAACATTCGAGAAATTAATCAACAAGGCGGCTAGCCTACAAGAAGAAGCTAAATAATTGCCCTTTCCCAACCAATCATCTAGGCCCAAGCCGTAGAAGCTGTTTAAGAAGAAGTCAAGGACAGTTGTGTCAGTGGAAAGAGGGAGGCAGCCAGCCATAGTTCACTATGAGAGACTACGAGCTCAGCAGCCTCCTTTTCCACCTCCTCTTCCACCACCTTGGCCATCATACTAGCTACCGCAACCCACAACAATCATTTCCTCCACCTCAACAGCCACCCAATAGTGGTATTCATATCCATCACCAGGTAGCTACTTTCCACCTATTCCTGCCGATATATTGAATAAGCCTTATTCATTTAAGAGGGAGGTAGTTAGAAAAATCTTTAAGAATCTCTTAAAGAAACTTGACTTTCAATTACCAGAGCTTAGGAGGAGGAAGTGGGCAAGAGCGATGATCCTAGCTATTTCCCTTGCCACCGCATGTTAAGCCATGTCTTAGAGGATTGTATCACTTTTAAGGACTAGCTTGAGTGCAGCTACAAGTTGAGAGCCATAGTTATCCCTAAAGAATACTTATTAGAACAACCTTCCAATTCTGTTAGAGTAATCCTTGGAGATACTTGTGATCCTCTTAAGACCAAAGAAGGTTAGGATATCTCCTTATACTAAACCTCTAAGAAGATCATTTCTAAGATCAAGAAGCTTTCCTTGTAGGTGCCTGAAGTTGCTCAAACCTCCAACATTAAGGAAGGTTTGCTAGTTGCAAAGAACAACTCGAGGAGGGTGATAGCCCAGCAGCAGCAACAGCTCACCATACTTGCCCATGATAGTCCAGAAGTGTAGCCACCATCCGAGTCCAATACTCCCTCCATTATTGTAGCTACCACCTCATTACTAGCTCCTCTTCTACTTGCAGGAGCATTATATCTACGGATAAGGGAACTAAATCCCTTACTCTGCTTGCTTTACTTGATTTCTGTCATGTGCCTCTACCAAAAAAAACATTAATGAAGAAAACTGATAGCCCTAAGAGTCTTGGTTGACCTAGGTGTATCAGTCAACATTATGAGTCTAAGAACCCTTGCCTCCTTGAGGATCAACATCTCTAAACTCCAAAATGAAAGGATGATGTTAAGAGGATTCAATGAGCAAGGCAAAAGGGCTTTGTGGTGTTTATTTTTGGATGTATGGGGGGGTACTTTTTAAGGTGATCGAGTAAAACATTGAGGTATGATGTACTGTCTCAAAAGATAGAGGCATCACCCTACAATGGACCTAATCACATACTAAGAACTCCTAAGACATGATGGGTCTTCGAATGTATGAGAGATTTTTTCTCTATTTTACATGGTTGAATAAAGCAGGGTTTATGTTAAACTAGCTTTTTAAGTTCCATATGGAGGCAAGCCTCCATAGTTAATTACTTCTTAAGAAATTAAATTTTCTAAGAATACTCTCGATAATGGAAAATTAGCATCTCCGAAGATTTCAAGGTTAGACTATCAAAAGATTGGTTGTATTTGAAAAATTAATTGGGAAAGCTTAAGGAGAAGACTTATTTTTGGAATCTAAATGAAATAAGTAGGAAATGCTCATGATACAAGGAAGCCTAGTGAGCATTCTAATCTATCATATAGCTAGCTTTATAATTTTGAAGTTAAGGAGATTTATATATTTTGAGTTGAAATTTAATTAGATTACTAGGGCTTATAATCAACCAATACAAGGTTGTGGGAATGCTTAAGAAGTAAGGATTTATGCTCGTAGCCCAAAGAAAATAGCTACCTCAAATCCTAAATTTAGGGAGCATTAGCATGACCTAAGTCTAAACGATAGGTGGACATAAGGGTTTACCTCCACAAGAGAAAATAAATTGTCTGACTTCTGCACTTATAACTGTCTGAAGTGGCTGTCAGCTAACTCCTCCTATGATTTGAAAACCATGTAGTTTAGTCTTATGAATTGCAAGATAGCTAAGGTATTGTGGAGAAAAATTTTCAATTTCTCTAAAAAAAATGTATACTTCCATCTTTACTCTATACGAGATAAAATTAAGATAGAAATATATATTTTTTTTTTATGCATTTGGACACCACATAGATCCGTAGATATTTTATTAAGGTGATCGGGTACGACATTGAGGAGAAGTGTACTATCTCGAAAGATAGAAGTCACTACCCTACAATGGACCTAATCATCTGAATGAGGACTCCTAAAGATAATGGGTCTGCATGTGTACCAGAGATTCTTCCCCTACTTTACATGGAAAGGTAAAGCAAGATTTATTTTAAACTGGGTTCGTTAAGTTCCCTACATGGGAAAGCTCATAGTTAATTATATCCTAAAGAAGGGGATTCTTTAGGAATACTCTCAATTAAGGTAAATGATGATCGTTGTCTCTAAAGATTGCAATAGGTAGGACTATTAATCAATTAGTTTATTTTGGAAGATCAAATGGGATTGATCAAAGAGAGGGAGTTATTATCAAAGCCAAATGAAGATAAGTAGGAGATGCTCATGATGCTAGGAAACCTAGCGAGCATCTCAAACTATCTTATGGTTGGGCATTACATATTTGAAATTGATTTAATTTATTTGAGTTGAATTTTTCATTAGAAATGAAGGGCTTATGATTCCACAACACAAGATTATGGAAATGCCTAGGAGGTGAGGATTTATACTTATGGCCCACAAAGGGGAGAAGCAACCTCAGAACCTAAATCTAGGGAGCTTTGGAGAGGGCCAAAAGCACAACCTAATCTAACATGAAAATGGGTATATAGTTTACCTCCACAAGAGAGGGTAAACCACCCAACTGCTTGGACTTACAACCGCCTGGGGGTGGCTGCCAACTAACTCCTCCTATATTTTTAAATTCATGTAGGCAAGTCATATTCTTTATGCAAGATAGCTAGGTTGTTATTTATTTAGAAAGAGACTAAGTCCATAAACTCACTCCCTAAGACACTAGATCATGTAAGGGCATGAAAAATGACCTAGATCTAATGCAAAACATATTACATATTATTTTTATTTTTGGATAATCATTTTGACTCAGGCTTATAGGATTCATATGCCTAATGCATGAGAAGTAAGATTATTGGCCAAAATCAGCAAGAAGGGAGGAGGTGTGTTTCCACCATGACTGTCAAAGGTCAAGCCAAGTTTCTCTGGCAAAGGTGGAAGCCCTCCAATAAAGAATGAAATAAGATGCTTTTGTGCATGATATTTTAAAAGAAATACTCATCCAACAAAGGGTTTACAAATTCTTTTATCTTGATTTTTAACTTAGGTTTTAAGTGAGGTTATGAGTTGTTTATTTTTACTTTTGAGTTGATTAATTTAATAAAAGATTTAGTTTTCCCTAAGAACCTAATCGCCATCCAAGCCATACATCAAGCAAGGAAGAAACTAGGAAAAGGATGCCATCTTAATACACAAGCTAAATAAATCATCAATCAATTTATAAAACTAACGCAAAAGAATAAAAGGCCATTTATGGTCGGGCACCACCGTACAAACCCGAAAACTAATTGGGTAGCTGAGTTCTACCCTTATACAACCAAGATTACAAATGAATTAATTTACAATCAAGTAAGAATATTCATGTTATGGGGGCATTCAAGTTTCATTTCTTCAAACCTTCTTTTGGATGGTTGGAATGTGGATGCTCCAAAGGTTTCACATGGTACATAAGATGAGATCTTATGACTAATTCTCATCCTAATCCCCATAACAATCATTCCAAAATGCTAATTGCCAAAAATTACATGAAAAGGGAAAAATGGAAATCTAACTAACACTTGTAAATTAGAGATTACCTAAAATAAACCAGACAAATCCCAAGCATGTATATTGGACTTAACACCCTACATATGGGTGACTAAGTCCACTTGGCCTATTGAATTATTTTTAGGGGTATAAGCACCTACAGAATAAAAGCATTTATATTTTTATTTATTACAGTGCTCCTTGAGCACAATCCCCTACAGAAGATAATGGTTAGAATAAGATTGCCCTACCATTCAGTCTACGTACATACACCTTAACATTTAGACTAAAACAAAACATCATAAAACAAAAACAAATATCAAACCATGCACTACCCTAATCTAAAGCTAGAAGTGGTGACTTAGCCTAATGTGTGTGCTTTTAAGGTTTGTGTGGTATGCTTAGCTATGGCTTTAAGTTAGAGTTTTCTAAGTGGAGTGTTGGGTTGATTTTATTTTGTGCTTTGATTACATTCAAACGAATCCCATAATTAATTACTAGGTTGTAAAGAGAGGGAAAGAGAAAAAAAACTTCTCTTTCCTTCCCTACCTTAAGTAATTTCTAAATTAGATTCATATTTTAGTTTTGTTTAGTGAATACTTTATTATGTGTTTTAATTAATCCTAAGTTTAGATCAACTCTAAACAAACCTATTCAAAAGAAAGGCATTTTATGATTAAGTAAAGTGAATTAATATCACAAAACACACATCACTTGATTTCTTTCCCAACATGTATAACATGCACATGGATGAATCCTAAGCATATCTATACACATCAAATGGGAATGTTTAGCACACTTTATGATGAATGCTAAATGAGCTACTTAAAAAAATTTGAATTCTTATGATGCATGATTTTCATTAAGTAGAAAAGGAGAGTTTCTTATCCAATTTTCACATGCACACATGAAAATATGAAAAGCATAAGTGAGTACGGTGCCATTGTTAGCACCAGGGGTGTAAGGTACAAGACCTACTTAGGTATACTTACAACCTTGCAACCCTAGGGTTATCCAGACTAATATACCACTTTCCTTAAATACAAGCATATGTACAAAAGAAATGAATGAAAAAGAAAGGATGTAAAAAGTTATAGTAGATTGTTTGATTTGTTTATGAAATTTATATGTGTGAATATGAAGATTCTTCTTAGGTTATAACATGGAAGGGGATCAGAGTATATTTGAGTAAGTGTTATGTTCTTTTAAAAGAACTATGCACTTTGTAAATCTTATTCAAATCCATGTTAAGAGGAAAGAAAGGAAGCAAACATAAGACACATTTTTATATTCACATTCAAACTTATAAATAAAAAATAAGTAACACACTTTCAATTTTGGTAATTGATTCATATATTTTGAAAATAACTTGGAATTTAATAGTGATAATAGCCATTCATATTTTTACTTTAGCCAAAACATGCAATTTGACATAAAGAAAATATTTTCATTTTAATTTTATTTTTGAAAAGCATGAATGCATGAAATCCATATGACATACACATTTAGCATGCTAGGAAAGAAATCAAGTCATGAAAGCAATGTAAATTCATCCACCCTAATTAATTCCTAAAGACAATCTTATGAAATAAGAGAGCTTAAAGCAAATCCAAGTTGTTTATAAAGAAGGTTTGATTTTGTTTTGAGTTTAATTTGATTTGAGAAATGTGAGGTGCGTTTGTTGTTCCTAACCTATTCTCACATGTGTATGATATTTAAATTCACTTTTTAAATGATTAGATCCATTTTATATTTTTGATTAGTTTAAGGTATGAATTAAGTGTTAATTACCCCTTACCTATACCACCTTAGCATAGTTAATCAAATAATTATGAGCTAATGATGAGATAAAACCACACAATGAATTTAAATCAACAGTGCACCTAGTAAGAAAAGGGCCTAATGCATTTGGCTTATGAATAATGATTAATTAAACTAAGGTGTTTAACTTAAGTACTTTCATAACCCCCCTCACACATGTTAGTTGGATTTTGATTTCCTTAATTGTACTTAGGCTCTTGGACACCTAAGCATCTACCCAAGATAGATTAATTGAGTTATGCAAAGTTTTAGAATTTTATGAAATTAATTAAGGGGGTAATTAGTGAATTACCCTTAATTAAAGATGGATTAAGGAAGAAAAGGGGGTTTAGGGAATATCTTAAGGAAAGTATCTCAAAATTATTCCCTAAATCTCATATTCACTTAATAAAACCTTAATTGACTCAATCAGAGGGTTAAACCACTAATTATACCCATAATTAAGCTTAATTACTTTAAGAGAGTGAGTAAAGAATGTGCTAGCAATTCCTCTAATTAAGCCACCAATAAATCCCAAGAAACTTAGGGGATGCAGGAGTCATCCCCCTAATCATACAAAGAAGTTTGGGATTAATCAGTGGAGTAATTAAGGGGTAATTACCAAAATAATATTTCTAATAAAACCCAAATTCAGAGAAAAGAATAATTCAAAATCAATTAAAATCAATTTTAGAATACACTTTGTTCAATTATCTTTCTAATGCAATTTATTTCATATTTTTTTATTTTTCTAGGCTTAAATATGAATTTAGGAATGTTTGGTGATTAAATAATAATTAAAAAAAGCCTAATTATATGTTTAATCCTGTCGACGTCACGTGGGCCGATGATGCGGCATGCGCTTTCCACGTGGTGCAATAGGATTGGGTCTTTAACTTATCACATAGTAGCTCCGCATCAACGGCGACGCTATGTGCTTTCTCATCAATCATCCGATCAAGGATCAGATGGCTGAGATTAAAGTCGCGATTCTAAAGGGTGAAAGGTGGGATGCTATGTGTTTTAATCTCAACCATCCATCCAAAACATGTTGATGGATGGTCAAAGATTCATCTCTATAATTCCTTGTGAGAAATGGAGAGTGTCCATATTCTAGGGCAAGATTCGAGCTTGATTAAGCTCAGATTAGGCTAAAATTTAGCCCACACCTTCATCATACAATGGAGATCATATCCAACGACTAGTTTATCATGCAATAAAAATTTCTTTCACAAAGCTCTACACTATGGCTAGATTAAACTCAAAAAAATGGTTTACCTCACCAGAGGTGATCGCTGGCACTCGATTCCCTTGGAGAAGCTTTGTATAGTGGAGATGAAGCTTTGCTGAGAGTTTGAGGTCTTGAGATTGGGTGGTTGCTTCTAGAGGCCAACTCCACCTTGAACTCCTTGCAGCTTTGATCAAACTAGCAGCCCTCTTACCTTTGGAGCATGGACAAGTTTGATTGGGGTCCCTGAGGGAGCTTGCAAAGGGAATTGGGTGGGTTTTAAGTGTGGAGTGAAATTGGATTTTGGTTTTCTTCCCCTATTTTTAGCTCGAGAAACTGAGAAATGGGAAATTCAAACTCTCTGTAAGAAGCTTGGGAAGAATAGCTAGGGCTTGCTCTGAGTTATTTTTCTTCAATTGAATTAGCTAGAGTGAAGATTGAGTTGAATTAGGGGGAGTATATCTCCCCCAAGGAAAATCAGGGCAACCCTCCTTGCCATTTTGATCCAATTGAGCTATTCCATGGGTTTGTTAGGCCGTTTAGGATGTCCTTGAATTTGATTTTGGCCAGGGAAGAAGTGGGTGAGGTGGCCATGTGCTTGAATTGAGTGGAAAGAGGATTCCATGTGCTCCATTTCAAGGCATGTGGTTGATTTGGCCATTGGGCTAGGTTGGGCTAACCCAAACCCATTGGGTTGGGTGCACCATACTCCTTAGTGTTCACTTGATCTACTAAGAGGGTGCCAAGTGATTATGGAGAGGATTTTACCAAATTTTAAGTAGATTTTGCAAAAATTTACCCTATAGCCTAGGGGCTAAATGGTCATTTGACCTATATTTCAGTTTGGCCATATTTGGTATGATGAGAAAATAGGTTTGGCCACGTTTCATTGAATTTGGAGTTGGTTTGATGTGATTTGGCTCATGTTGAGCCATTTAGGTCAAAATGGGTCAACTCGGGTCAAGTTGACCAAATGGCCAAATTGGGTCAAACCAAGGGTTGGGAAAAGTTCTAATGACCATTTGAAATGTATTGGTGGCTTTGGTTTGATTTAAATTGGTTTAGGTTTGAATTTGGCTCAATTGAGTTCATTTAGGTCAAATGGGTCAAGTTGACCAATTTGACCCATTTGACCTATTTGGGTTAGGTCATGGGTTGGTTTAGGCTTAGTTGGTTAAATGAAATGGATTGGTATCTTTATTTCTAATCATTTTAGTTATGTTTGAATTTGGCTCAATATGACCCTTTAGGTCAAGTTAGGTTCAAGGTCAATTGCTAGTTAGGTCTAGTTGGCCAATTGAGGCTTTGGTCAAGTTCAACAATCATTTTGGGATGAACTTGACCCATTGGTTTCACTCAATTTGGCTTATATCAAGTTTTGACACATTTTGACTTTTAAGTCAAGTTGGGTCAACTTGGGTCAAGTGGTCAATTGGGCTAGGTTAGGATCAAATGTTGACTTGGTCAAGTTCAAACATTGATCATGAATGAACTAAGCTCATTGGTTTCAATCAATTTGGCCTATGGTGGATTTTGGCTATGTTGGTCTTCATTTTGGCTAAGTGTTGACTTGGTCAACTCTTAAGTTTTACTTGGTTTGACCCAATTTGAGTGATTGATCATCTCATGATGATTGTTGATCATGATGAGAGGCTTAGGTGGGCTTAGTTCAATCCAATTTGGTAATGATTAGGATTTGGCTCATAAGGATACTTTAGGTCACTTTGGGTCAAGTGAGCCTAAGTAGGTCAAATGGCTTGGTCAAAGCTTGATTTGAGTTTGGTTGAACTCACATATGGACTTATGATTGAAATATAAATCCATTTACAAGTGGTTTGAAGTCAAATGGGTTTTGATTCATTTGACAATTTCATGTTCGAAGGGTGAACATGAAATGGATTTTAGCTAGACTTTTGAAATGAGTTTTGGTTAAGTGTTTGAATTTTGTATTTATATTTGGATTCATGATTGAAGTGTTGATTGAATCATGAAGAAAACTCAAGAGTTTGGCTTGATTTGAGGTTCATTTGGCTAAGTCCAGGATTTTAACTTGAAAGGCTTTGGTTATATTTTGAATGAATTTGAGTTTGATTTTTGGATTTGGTTTTGGTTGTTTGAATTTATGTTTCATTTATATATGTGAATATAAATGAGAATATAAATGGGTTATGAGAAAATTTCAAGGATTTGAAGTGATTTGAACATGATTTAGGCTAAATTCTTAAGACAGGATTAAAGGACTTAAGAAAGATTTGGAATTTTGGATTTGAATTTTGGATTTTGTTTGATTGATTTGAATTTATATTTCATTTTATATGTGAATATAAATGAGAATATAAATGGGTTGTGAGAAAAATTTATGAATTTGATATGGTTTGAACTTGATTTGGGCTAAGTTCTTAAGAGGAAATAAAAAAACTTAGGAAATATTTCAAACTTGCAATTTCAATCATGGGTTTCAATCTTAGGCTTCAATCATTGATTTCAATCATATGGAATTGATTTGATTTTGGAATAAATCAATTAGTCTAGAATTGATTTAAGTTTGATGTTGATTAGATTTGGAGTTTGACTTGAAGGAAGGAAGTGAGGAATCTAGTTCAAGCTATAGGATAGGGAAATTTTCTTAACACTCCTACGACATGATGTATTCCTATAGCTAACTTTTCTAAGTCTCTAGGGCTAGGTTGAGTGTCCACCTAATCATTAGATGTGTTTTAAGACTAATGAACTCTTTGTGTCTAAGAGAAGTCTTATGTCTAAGAGGGAGTGGTTGAGAGCTCATTCTAAAAATGAGGTTAACAAAGGGCGCCCAGTAGGTGTGGTGTGACTAACAAGGAACACCGCACGTATTGGTGTTGATCAAAATGTTCAACAATATAAAAAGATCACAAGCATTAATAGAAATAATCTACCCCTAACCCAAGGTGTAAAAGGAATCTAGAGTTTAGTGCAACATGACTCTACTTATGTCAAAGACATAAGAGAGAAAAGGACAAATCCACTAGGGATAGAATATGTGAACCTTCCGCAAGGGAAGCAGGTTCAAGTCATCCATAAGGGGATGAGAGGTTTGATTTGATTTGAGTCTCACTGGGGAGAGAATTTGATTTTATGTTTCATTGGGGAAGAGGGTTGAATTTGTATAAATTTGTTGTTTGTTTAATTTGTGTTTGTTTTGACTCCACGGGGATAGAAAAGTGAACTCTCCACTAGGGAGGCAAGTTCAAGTCATGCACAAGGGAGGGGTTATGAAATTCACTGAGGGATTAGAATTCTAGATCCTCTGGGGGACTAAAAATATTTGCATCTCACTGAGGAGAAATAAAAGATTTGATTTAGATTGATTGATTATTTTGTTTTATTTATTTTAGATTTTATTTTGCTAAATTTGCTTCAGATTTTTAGATTTTGGATTTTGAGATGGAACCTATTGATTTGTGATGGATCACACTGAGTAGGAGTCAAAGAGTTCTAGACCTAACTCAGATTTACCAATCCAAAGGAGTAGTCTACTAAACACATGGTAGGAATAACCAACCAAAGGGATGCCTTTCGGTATGCAGCAGCAGTACTAGGAAAAAAGTGGAGTAGACTTACATCCTCCAAAGTAGGGACCAGTTACTGGGGTAATCTATTGGCAAGGCAATTGTTTGAACCCAACCTAGGGTTGACTATTGAGTGAATTCCACTGGGGAACTTAGATGAACTCAAAGATAGCCAAGATTAATTTCATTTTTAGATTTTTTTGATTATGATGGATCCCATCAGTTTATGATGGACTACACTGAGTAGGGGTCATGGTGGCCTAGACCTAACTCAAACTTACCAATCCAAAGGGAGTAGTCTATCAACCATAAGGTAGGACAATCCAACCAAAGGGGTGCCTGTTGGTGTGCAATGGTCAAGTTAGGAAGAAAGTGCGAGGACTCACATCTTCCAAAATAAGGAACCACTGGGGTGATCGGTTGCTTTGGGCAACAAATCAAACCCAACCTAGAGCTGACTATTGAGTGAATGTCACTGGGGGACTTAAATCAACTCAAAGACAGTCAAGATTAATTTCATTTTTAGATTTGTTTCGATGGATTTCATTGGTTTGCAATGGATCACACTGAGAAGGAGCTTATATCAGCCCAGACCTATCTTAGATTTATTGAACCAAAGGGAGTAGCTTCTCAGCCGATGGGAGAGCTATCCGACCAAAGGAGTGCCTTTTGGTATGCAATGATCAATTTAAGGGAAGAAAGCTTGAGGACTCACATCTTCCATTACAAAATACCATTGGGGTGATCAGTTATTTTGAGCAACAAATTGAACCCGACCTAAGGCTGCCCTTTAGTTTGCAAAAATCATGCTAAAAAGAATGCATCATTGTCTTATATCTTCCAAAGTGGAATGACTGCCAGGGTAACCTATTTGTGGCAAAACAAATTGAACCCAACCTAAGGGGCAACTACAGAGTGAGTACCGACCCGAGGATTTATCTCAACTCTAGTAGTCAGACAATTCCTATTGGGAGTTATGCTAACACTGCCCTAAAGATAAGATGTCTGCTAGGGAAAAGGGGCCCTTTGGGGGCTTGAATTCCTAATCCGCAAGGGAATTAATTTATTTGTTTATTTAATTTTTTTAACAAGGACCCTATTGATTTGAGAGAACAAATTGAGAGGGAGCTTATATCAGCCTAGACCTAACTCAGATTTATTGAACTAAAAAAGAGAATCTACGCATCTGCTGAACAAATTCTTCAACCATTAGGGTGGCTACTAGGAAAGGGGGACTGTCTAATCCAAGGGTAACCTGAGTGTTGTATATATGGGGTCGCAAAGGACATGATCCAAATAGAATGCTTATAGGGAGAGGGGCCGCTAAGGGGCTTAATCCAACACCCTTGAGAAGATGACATGGCTAGTCATATATCCAATAGGTATTCGGTGTCCAACTCAAAGAGAAAGTTCAGGGACTCACGTTGACTAATGGTTGTGTACTCACCGGGTGAGTCATTGTCAGCATAGCGAACATCAACCAACCTAAAGTGCCCATCAGTTTGCAATAATCAGTCTAGGAAGAAATCTCGGGGACTCACATCATCATATAGTAAAATTGATTGCTGGGATAGTCTGTCTTTGGCCGACCTAGGGTGACTAATGAGTGAATGTCATTGGAGGACTTATATCAACTCAAACATAGTCAAGAGGAAAGGAGCCTCTAGGGACCTTATCCTAAACCTTAAATATACTCGACCTAGTTAGATCATGATGATTAGTTCAAGAAGAAAGCTTGGGGACTCACATCTTCTTAAACAAAATCAATATGAGGTAGTTTACTAGTGGCGTGAAATCTACCACACTAACAAGACACTCATTGGTTTGTAATGATCAAGTTAGGAAGAAAGCACAGGGACTCACATCCTCCAACAAATGATCACTAGGGTAACATATTAGCAAGGTAGCATGTAAACCCGACCTAGAGCAGCTAATGAGTGAGTGCCACAGGGGGCTTGCTCCCACATCAAAATAGCTTGAGATAAAAGATATGTGTTTTTTGTGCATGTTTTAAAAGGAATAGGATGCCTCTTGGGTTCTCTCACACCTATCCTAAACACACTGGGGAGTTTGATGAAATGGCACCACGGATGGCAACCGGGAATTCCCACCAAGAAAGGATGTCGTTTCTCTTATACCTAACTTAGTTGTGCTAATCAAAATAGGATGCCTCTTGGGTTCTCCCACACCTATTCTTTGTGATGTGGAAGAGGATAGGATGCCGCTGCGGGACTCTTACACCTACCTTAAACACGTCATGGCAGATTTGTAAGACAAGCAAACAATGCTTAGAAAGAAGACAAAATTTGATGAATGGAATTTGATTTTTTTTCTTTTATTAATAATTATTTTTAAACATTTATCTTATGGGTAATATTTCTTTAGATAGAGCCCATTAATTGGAAGCATCAGGTATTCCCCTTTACAATCGATAAGCTGATATGGTCCTCCTTGATAGGCCTTTTATATATCATAGGGGCCTTCCCAATTGGGTTCAAACTTACCTCCCATCTTTCGATGGGCAATAATTGGTCTCCTTAGGACTAAAACAAGTTCTCCTACTTGGAAAGACCTAGGTTGGACCAACTTATTGTGAGCTTGAATCATTTTGGCTTTATACAACTCGAGGCTTCTCTCAGAGTGACTCTCCTCCAAACATTCGAAGCTCTTAATGCAATGCTTTGTGGGAGTTGAACTCTTGATACTCACATTCCTAGTGGAGTGAAGTTGGAACTTGTAAGGTAAAAGCTTCAAACTACTCATTCCATTAAGTCTTCTTTAATATCTGGATAAGAGTTTTGTTGAATGCTTTAGCTAAGCCATTTGCTCTGAGATGGTAGATGGTGGAGTATCTCTAATCTATATTGTGTCTTCTAATGAAGATATTGATCTTTGTGCTTTTGAATGCACTACCATTATCGAATATAATTCATTGAGGCACCTCGAACCTATATATGATATGGTTCTTGAAAAATTGAAGCACATGTTAAGCTGTGACCTTTGAGTGGGATTACCTCTACCCACTTGGAAAATTAGTCGGCGTTAAGATGAACTTGTTACCCTTAGAAGAAGGAGGATTGATCGGACCCACAATGTCGGTACCCCAACACTCAAATGGCCATGAGGCCAATGTAGGGTGTAGAATGTTGGGTGGTTGGTGAAGTACCACACCGTGTACCTAACATTGATGGCATCAACTAGCTACATCCATGCAGTCTGTAATCATCGAGGGTTAGTAGTATCCAAGTCATTTGATCTTTGTCTTCATCTTTGGACCGGACTAATGTACTCTACATAGACTTGAATGTACCTAGGTTATAATGCCATGGGCTTCATTTTTGTCTAAACAACCTAACCACATTTGGTCAAAGGATTGACAGTATAGGGTGCCATCAATGAGAGCATAGGAGAGAGCTCTATGTTTCACCTGATGGGTTTGTGACTTTTCTTGAGGTAGTTTGCCAGTGTTCAAATAGTCTATGAACGGTTGCCTCCAATCCATCTTCTTATCCATTTTGGCAATGGAAACCTCCCCTTCAAGAGAAAGTCTCTTGATGAGTTTGACATTAATAAGGGATAGGACTTGTCTATTTTGGACCCTTATTGGAATGGACTCATCTTCCGGACATGCCAATTCTTTGGCAAGTTTGGCCAAAGCATATGCTACTGCATTCTTTTCTCGGGAGACCTTATAGATGGTGACTTAAGGAATTTGGGCCAACAGCTTAATGGTATATTC
Source organism: Cymbidium sinense (assembly GCA_021442155.1). NCBI lineage: Eukaryota > Viridiplantae > Streptophyta > Magnoliopsida > Asparagales > Orchidaceae > Cymbidium > Cymbidium sinense. The sequence goes on from JAKCPB010001044.1 coordinate 154,980, forward strand.
GTGGTAATGACGAAGCTTGGGTTTGAGAACCTTGTAAGACTCGATGATTTGGTTGATGACCAACTGAGAATCCTCATAGATGTTGATGATCTTGACACTGATTATGATGGCTAACTCTAGACTGATAATCAAAGCATCCTACTCAGCTTCATTGTTGGTTCAAGGGTTGGATAGATAGTATGAAAATCTCATCACATCATTGTCTGGAGTTAGAAGAACTATTCCTACCCCTCCCTTTCCTGGGAGAATAGATCGTGGTGCTTCCCCTTAATGAAAAGAAGCTGCACCATCAAAATACATCTCCCATCGGCTATTCCTGGCCTACCCTAAGTTCATGATTTGTTGATCAGAGAGATCGTCACTAAGTGGAGAATCAATAGGAAGTGGGTGTGCTGCTAAGAAATTCTATAGTACCTATCCTTTTATCGCACAGAGGGGTATGAATGTAATGTCAAACTGTGAAAGTATCATGGACCATCATGCCAACCATCCCGATAATGTTGGCCATTTCATGAGATACTATAGTAGATTAGTTCTGGAGATCAAGTTCACTTTATGAGAAAGCATATAATGCCATAGCTTTTGGGAAGCAAAGATCAAAGCCATACAATGTTTCTTAATAGGTGGAAAGTTCACTTCAGTAGGGATCAGACGATGGCTGAGGTAGTAGAGAGTGCTCTCCTTTCCTTCATCATTGGCTTGGGCCAATAAAGTGGTGAGCGAGTCATCCAATATAGAAGTGTAGAGGATGAGTGGCTTGCCTGGTATAGGGGCTGCTAAACAAATTCAACCCTCTACCCCAGTGGAGATCTCTCCCTAGTGAGATTCAAATCAAATCAAACCCCCTCATCCCTTTGTGGATGACTTGAACCTGCTTCACTAATGGAAGGTTCAAACTCTACCCCTTAGTGGATTTTTCCCTCTCTCATGTTTTAGACATAAGTAGAGCCACATTGCACTAAGCTCGGGATTCTTTCTATTGCTTGGGTTAAGGATAGATTATCTCTGTTAGTGCTTGTCTTTTGGTGTTGTTGATCATTTCGGTCAACAACAATATGTACGATGTTCCTTGTCAGTCACACCACACCTATTGGGCGCCCTTTGTTGACCTCATTTTTAGAATGAGCTCTCAACCCCTCCATCTTAGACATTGGACTTCTCTTAGACTTTAAGATTTCCTTAGTCTTAAGACACATCTAGTGATTAGGTTGATACTCAACCTAGCCCTATAGACTTAGAAGAGTTAGCCGTAGGAATAGGTTATGCCTTATGGGTGTTAGGAAAATTTCCTACCTTTTAGTTTAAACCATTCCTCACCTTTCTTCCTCCAAGTCAAACTCCAAATCAATTCTACTTGATTCTCTTCAAATTCAAATCAACTCCATATGATTGAAAACCATGATTGAAACCCATGATCAAAATCCACCAAAAATTCCTAAGTCCTAAATTTTGCCTAAGTCCTTAAGCCTCCCTTAAGGACTTAACCAAAATCATGATTCAAACCTATTCAAATCTTTGAGATAATCACATAATCCATTTATAGTCTCATTTATATTGACATATATAATAAAATATAAATTCAAATCAATCCAACTAAATTCAAAATTCCAAATCAATTTATAAATATTTTCTTTAGTCCCTTTAATTTTCCATTAAAGGACCTAGCCAAAATCAATCCTAAACCTTGGTCAAACCTATTCAAATTCATGGGAATTTCTCAAAACTTATTTTTATTCTCATTTATATTCTCATATATAAATTAAATATAAATATAAATCAATCCAATCAAAGGAAAAAAAATTAAATAACAATTTAAAATTCCCATAAATCCCTTAATTTTCCATTAATGGATTTAACCTAAACCTTGATCAAACCAATTCAAATTCATGGGATTAGGTCAAACCATGACAAACCTAAGGGTTGACCAAGTCAACACTTAACCTAAAATGAAACCTTACATAGCTAAATTCCACGATAGGCCAAATTGATTGAAACCATTGACCTAAGTTCACTCATGACATATGTTTGAACTTGACCAAGCCAACATTTGAGCCTAACCTAGCCCAATTGGCCCACTTGACCCACTTGACCCAACCCTTGGTTTGACCCAATTTGACCAATTGGTCAACTTGACCAAAGTTGACCCATTTTGACCTAAATGGGTCAACATGAGCCAAACCCTATCAAATGGATTCTAAATCCAATGAAACTTGGCCAAACCTAGTTTCTCCACATACCTAACATATCCAAAATGTAAAAACAACAAAATAACCATTTGACCCCTATGCGATAGAATAAATTTTGGCCAAGACCATGGGTATTTTGGTCATACCCTCTTCACAATCACTTGAGGCTTTCCTAAAAGCTCAAGGGGACTTAGTGAGTGATGCACACAACCTAATGGGTTTGGGTCAGCCCATTTGGTCCCTAGACCAAACCCAACCACCTAGCCTAAAATTGAATTTTCAAAGTCCCTCCTAAACCTAATTTGATGCACATGGGAGGTTGGCAATCCACTCAAGGCCTCATACCGACCATGTGCAAAAATCTAATAGCCTAAATAACCCCTCCCATATGGTCAATTGGATCAAAATGGCAACTCATGGTTCGGCTGCCGATTGCCTTAGAGGGAGATATACTCCCCCTAAATCAATGAAATTTTAACTTACCCTATGTCGATTGAAGCTTAGGAACCTAGAGCAATCATTAGAGGGCACTCCCAAGTTTCTTAAAGAGGATTTGAATTCCTTATTTCTCAATTTTATATAATGCAAAAACATGGGAGCTTAATCCATTAGTGAATTTCTTTCACACTTGATTTCTTCCCAAATGCTCTTGTACACTTCATCTAAGAGCTAAGTCGAGCTTGCCTAAGCTACTATTGGAGTTCCCATAGCAAGAGAAGATCAAATTCAACCAAAGATGAAGCCCAATGAAGGAGGAGTTGGTCCATCCATTGATCCACTCAATCCCAAGGCCTAGGAATTTCATCTAGGCTTCGTCTCCACCAGATGAAGCTACCTCATTGATCTCGAGTGCCGGTGATCACCTCCAGTGAGGTATGAAATTTTTTGATCACTAAACTCAATGTGAGTCGTATCTTTGTGAATGAAATTTTTACCTCATTAAATTTTGACCATTAGATTTGCTGCTCTATTTCTCTAGATGGTGTGGGTTAAATTTTATGTGATTCCATGCTAGATCGAGCTTGGATCTTCCCCTTGAACATGGATGGTCTCTGTTGATCAAGGGGAAGAACTTGGCTAATCTTAGCCATAGATCCACATGTTTTAGATGGATGTTTGAGATTATTTAACACATTTAGAAATCCATTTATCTGGTTTATATACCATGGGGAATCCTTAATCATCTAATCTTTGATCGGATGGTCAAGAATATAAGCACGTGCGCCGCCACCTTTGTGAGGTGACAACTTAAGTTTTCCCCTCATGGTGTGATACATGTAAAGCGCGCTGACCGCCACTGCCACGCATCGCGCCGTGAGCTAGGGATTAACTAGGGATTAGTTAAGTGTATTAATTAATTCCTAATTAATCCATGGAAATTAAAAAAAGCATAACTCTTCATAAAAAATTAGAAAAATATGAAATAAAAACCTATGGTTAGATAATTAAACTTAGAACATTTTCAATTAATTTTGATGAGTTTTGAATTATGATTTTCTCTGAATTTAGGTTTTATTAGAATTTGTATTTTGCAAATTACTCTTTAATTAGACCTTTGATTAATCCCAAATTTTTTGGGTAAGTTTTAGGGGATGACTTATACCTCACCTAATTTTCTTGGGATTTATTAAATGCTGGATTAGAGCAGTTGCATATGGTTTCTTTAATTACCCTTCTCATGTAATTAAGCATAATTAGGGTATGACTAGTGGTTTTACCCTCTGATTAGGGTTGATTAAGGTCAGATCCAGTAAGTAGGAAGTTCATGGAATAATTTTGGGGCATTTCCCCTAAGCTATTCCCTAAACCCCTCTTATCTCCTTAATCTCCTTTTAATTAAGAGTTAATTCATTAATTATTCCCTTAATCAAATTTCTAAAAAAAAGTCTTAAAAGTTCTAGATCTTAATTAATCTACCTTTGGTAGATGGTTAGGTGTTTAATAGCCTAAGTTTAATTAAGGAAATTAAAACTCAATTCACATGTGTGAAAGGGTGTTTTGAAAGTACGTAAGCTAAACTCCTTTGCTTAATTAACTTTTAATTGTGAGCCAAATTGCATTAGGACTTTTCATTATTAGGTGTATTGTAAATTTAAATTCCTTATGGGTTTTATGTCATCTCATTGGCTCATAATTACTTAGTTAATTCTTCTAAGGTGGTGTAGGTAAGGGTTAATTAAGCCACTTAATTCATATCTTAACCTAATCAACACATAAAAATGGATCTAATTATCTAAAAATTAAACAAAAATGCAAAATACATATGGGAATGAGTTAGGAATATAAAACTCATCTCACCTTTTTAAAATTAAATCAAACTTCAAACTAAATAAAAATTACTTTGAAATTCACTTTGATTTATTCTAAATTTCTTTATTCTATAAGAATGTCTTTATGATTTAAGTGAAGTGAGTTTGTTTACATTCTTTCATTGCTTTGGATCTTTCCCAACATGCTAAGTTGTGGGCCATATGATTTCATGCATTCATAATTTCATATTTCAAATTTTAAAATGAAATTGTTTACTTTATGTCAAATGTGCATGTGTTTGCTAAAGTAAAATATGAGTTGCTATTGTCATTACTAAATCTAAATTGTTTTAAAAATACATAAATCAAATACTAAATAATAAATCTACTAAATCTAATAATAATTAACAAACCTAAGAAACTAACTAATAAATAATATTAATAATAAATGAACTAAAATGAAAATGAAAAATACTTAAAAAACACTAAATAATAATTAAACCTAATAACATAAAAACTAAAACCTAAATCTGAAACCTCAAATAAAACCTAAAAAATAAACTAAATTAAATAAATAAATAAAATAACCCTAAACCTAAACTAAACTAAATAAACTAAACTAAAAATAAACCTAAGAAAACCTAAACCTAAACCAAATCCCTAAACATACATTTAGATTTAATAGTGATAATAGCCATGCATATATTAAATTAAACCAATACATGCAAGCTTACATAAAGGTAATCCATTTTATTTTACTTGGTTTTGAAAAGTTGTTTGCATCAATTCAAATGACATACCAAATTTAACAAGATTGGAAAAAGGACAATCAAATATAAGAATGTGATTCATTCAACCAAACTAGTTTTTAAGGACAATTAATTCAAATAAGATTATTTAAAGCAAACTAAGGCTTCTTTATTAATTAAGTTTTGGATTTGATTTGATTTAAATAGGAGAAGAGAAATCATCACCTACTATTTTAAACCCATTCCCATACTAGTGATTTAATTTAATTTAAGGAAATGTAATTAAGTTGATTTAATGGGTTAATTAAGTTGGACCCTTAATTAGATGAATTAATTACCCTTACTAATGTCACCTTAAAGTAAATAACAAAATAATTATGAGCCAACATGATATGCATAGAAAATAAACTTGCAATGATCATAAGAAATAAAAGGGGCCTAATGCAATTGACTCATGATTAATAGTTAATTAGATTATGGGACTTAATTAATTACTCTTATGGTTTTCCCACACATGTGGACTAACCATAATTTCATTAAACTACTTTAGGTTATTAAACACCTAAAGATCTACCCCATGATTTAATTAATTTAGGTCAGATGTGATTAAGATTTCAATATTATTAAGTGATTTAATTAATTAGTTAAATTATAAATAATTTTATTTTAGAAAAGGGTGAAATGAACTTCCAAAAAGGGGGTCCCAACCTTATTCTTTAGTTCACTTACTGTTAAACAATGATTAATAAACTTAATTAACCAATTTATTACTGTTCATCACATTAATTAATCATTAATTAACTTAAAATAGTAGGTAAGGTTTAATTAGTCATTTTTTTAGTTAAGTGAGCAATAAATCCCAAGAAAATCATGGGTGTCAGTCATCCCATTAAATTAACCCACAAAATTTGGGATTAATTGCTCATGTAATTAAAAAGTAATTAAGTTAATTAATTTTGTAATTAAACCTTAATTACTATTCAAAATTAGTTAAGATCATTTTTAATTAATTCTCCTCTAAAATACCTTTAAAATTAGTATTTATTTGCATTTTTTATTTCTCTATGAATTTATAAGATTTTTATAAGTTTTGACCATTAAAAATGATTAATTAAGCCTAATTAAAGCCTAATCCTATTGGCGCCATGTGGCACCTCAGGATTAGATACATAAAACTTATTCGACTCAGCGCCTACGTGGCGGTGGACGTGCTTTCTCATCCTCCATCCGATATAAGATCAAACTACTATGATTAATCCTAAAGCTTAATAAGATTAAATCAAATTGATCTAGTACATCAAAACATACAGTGCATGATCTAACGTCATGCGAGTGAGGGAGCATGGAGTATTTCTGCCATTTCTCAATTGATTCGAGCTTACTCGAGTTCGGATCAACTCCAAAAGGATCCCACACCTTCAGGACATCGATCGGAGGGGATCCATTGGTCAAGATCACACAATATACAAGTTTTCTTCAAAAATTTCCAATTGATTTTTAGCTAAGGATCTATTTTGGAAGCATACGTCACCAAAGCTCAAGACTAGGGGCTCAAACGATTGAAGAAGCTTCATCTAGCAGAGATGAAGCTCTATTGAGCAATAATTAGATCAATTCTTCAATGTTTGCTCGGAAGGCAACTAACTGATGATTTGGTGCTTGACTTTGATTGAAGTCCCACCTCTAGTGCTCAGGAAGCTTGGGAGAAGATTTGTTCTTGCTCGACGAGGCCTAGGGAAGTTGCATGCAAATTTAATTTGAGTTGATGGAGAAGTGGGGAAGTTAGGTCAAAAATGGGAGTGTCTTCTTTCAGGATGGACAAGAATGGCATTTTTGATCGAGGAATGAGCTTGGGAACTTAGCAAATTATTCTAGTGGCTCTTCTTGGGTAGCTAAGGCTCTAAGGAATGATTTTTATGTGTGTTTGAGTGGAAACGAGGAGGTGTATACCCTCCCCCCCCCTCTTCATCTTGATCATATAGTGGTATCTGGTTTGGCTTCTTGCTATGGGTTTCAAATGCTCCTGTGGGGAGGGTGAGGTGATTTCACCTCCCATGGGTCATGGCTGACCCAACCACCCCTTGGATTAGGTTGAGCAGTGTCCAAGGTGCCTAGGTGGACCATTGTGCGATTACCAAGTGGCCAAAAAATGGAAATGACCACTTACATGGGTGATTTATCTCATGTGATGCCGTTGACCCAAGGGTAGAATGATCATTTGGCATTGGATTTGATTTTAGCATATTTGAAATGAGCCAAAAGTGTTTTAGTCCAAATTTCAAGTCAATTGGAGTTAATTTGGTTAAGTTTGGCTTAATTTTACTCATTTAGGTCAAATTCGGTCAGGTTGGGTCAAGTTGACCAATTGGTCAAATTGGGTCAAACCAAGGGTTGAGTCAAGTTCATATGATCATTTGGGATATTTTGGTTCAATTGTTTTGGTTTAGTTTGGCTTAGATTTGATTTTGGCTCATCTGAATTCATTTGGGTCAAATGGGTTAAGTTGACCAATTTGATCAAATTGGCCAAATTGGCTTGGGTTGAGTGTTGGTTTGGGTTAATTTGACCAATTGAAGATGATTGTAGGCTTTGGTTTCAATTAATTTGGATTTGGTTTTTATTTAGGACAACTTGAACCTTTAGGTCAAATTACGATAAGTAGGTTAATTGGGTTCAATTAGGTCCAATCATGGCTTTGGTCTAAGTTCAACTATCAATTTAGAATGAACTTGAGCCATTGGTTGCAATCAATTTGGTTTATATTTTGATTTGATCCAATTTGGTCTTTTAGGTCAATTTGGGTCAACTTGGGTCAAGAGGGCCAATTGGGTTTGGTTTGACTTCTTGCTATGGGTTTCAAATGCTCTTGTGGGGACGGTGAGGTGATTTCACCTCCCATGGGTCATGGCTGACCCAACCACCCCTTGGATTAGGTTAAGTAGTGTCCAAGGTGCCTAGGTGGACCATTGTGCGATTACCAAGTGGCCAAGGAATGGAAATGCCCACTTACATGGGTGATTTGTCTCATGTGATGCCCTTGACCCAAGGGTAGAATGATCATTTGGCATTGGATTTGATTTTAGCATATTTGAAATGAACCAAAAGTGTGTTAGCCTAAATTTCAAGTCAGTTGGAGTTGATTTGGTTAAGTTTGGCTCAATTTGACTCATTTAGGTCAAATTTGGTCAGGTTGGGTCAAGTTGACCAATTGGTCAAATTGGGTCAAACCAAGGGTTGGGTCAAGTTCATATGATCATTTGGGATTTTTTGGTTCAATTGGTTTGGTTTAGTTTGGCTTAGATTTGATTTTGGCTCATCTGAATTCATTTGTGTCAAATGGGTTAAGTTGGCCAATTTGATCAAATTGGCCAAATTGGCTTGGGTTGAGTGTTGGTTTGGGTTTATTTGACCAATTGAAGATGACTGTAGGCTTTGGTTTCAATTAATTTGGATTTGGTTTTTATTTAGGCCAACTTGAACCTTTAGGTCAAATTGGGATAAGTAGGTTAATTGGGTTCAATTAGGTCCAATCATGGCTTTGGTCAAGTTCAACAATCAATTTAGAATAAACTTGAGCCATTGGTTGCAATCAATTTGGTTTATATTTTTATTTGACCTAATTTGGTCTTTTAGGTCAATTTGGGTCAACTTGGGTCAAGAGGGCCAATTGGGTTTGGTTTGACTCAATTGAAGGTCAAGTCATATTCAAATATTGATTTTGATTTGGTATGAATCATTTGTTTCAAGGGATTTGTCTTAGGTTGCAATTTGGCTAGTTTAAGTTCATATGGGTTAAGTGGTTGACTTGATAAAATGACCAAGTTTACTCGGTCTGACCCAATTTGTGATAATTGATCAACCTAGGGTGATCAATGATCATGATGGGAGGTTTTGATGGGCTTGGTTCAATCTAATTTGGGTAGGATTAGAACTTGGCTCAAATAGGTCAAGTTGGCCACTTTGGGTCAAGTAGACCAATTGGGGATAGTTGTCTTGATTTTGGATTGAGTTGAGTTTGATTTAGTTGAGTTTATATATGGATTTGGGATTGATATATAAATTCAATTGCAATTATCTTGGGTTCAAATGGGTTTTGGTTCATTTGAACATTTCAAGTCAAAATAGTTAAGTTGGGTTTGACTTGGGTTGATTTTGGTTTGGCTTGATGATTATAGATTTTATTTATACTTGTGAATATGATTGAAGGTATGATCGATTCATGAGAAAATAAATTGAATTTGGGTTTTGGAATGAAGAAATTTGGCTAAGTCCATGGAGTTAAGTCATGTGGCTTAGGTTTGGATTTTGATTTGGTTTGATTTAGTTTAGATGATTTAAATGTATATTTCATTTAAATTTGTGAAGATGATTGAAAATATGATTGATTTGGGAAAAAATCATTTGAGTTTAACTTGATTTGGATTAAGATTTGGCGCTAAGTCCATGGATAGGTCATATGGCTTAGGAAGGGTTTTGATTTAATTTGATTTAGTTGATTTAGTTTTGATTATTGGAATGTAGATTTAATTTATATTTATGAGGATGATTGAAGATATAAATTGATTATGAGAAAATCAGTTGATTTTGGATTGATTTGGATTAAGATTTGTCTAAGTCCATGGGATAGGTCATATGACTTAAGAAGGGTTTCAAATTTGGATTTGATCATGGGCATCAACCATTTGGTTTTGGAATTTGGATTTGGATTTGGATTTAGATTTGATGTTTGGATTGAACTTGAGGTTTGGTTTGAGAAGGTGAACATGAATTGGATTTGGCTTGTAGAGTAGGTCAATTATCCTAATCCCAAGGCATAACCTAATCTTATGGTTAACCCTTCTAAGTCTTTAGGCTTAGGTTAAGTTTCAATAATTGTTAAGTATCTTATGACTAGGGAAGTCTTAGTGTCTAGAAGACTTCTAAGTCTAAGATGAGAAGATTGAATCCACATTCCAAAAGTGAGGTCAACAGGCCTTAGGCTCCAAAGTGTTGCCCTTGGAGATAGATGATTGAAAGACCGAAGCCAAGTTTCACATTATAGACTCGAATACATCTTTCAATGCTTTGTTTGGGAGAACATGGATACATGAGAACATCATAGTTCCATCCTTTCTACATCAATCTATGAAGTTTTTGAGAGGTGGGATCGTCTACTATGTCAAAGGAGATCTCAAGCCATTTACAGTTCATGAGGTCGGCATATATGACGATGTAGCTTACTACCTCCCTCAAAATCAACAAGTCTATTCTCATAAACTTGGCCAAAGTTTAGAAATAAAAGAAAAAAAAAAGAAAAAGAGAAAAAAAAAGAAAAGAAAAGAGAAAATAAATAAAATAAACTTAAAACCCATAAACCCTAAGCCTTAAACCCTAAACCCTAAATTGTAAACCCTAAACCCTAAACCCTAAAACTTAAAAACCTAAACCTAAAATAAAGAAAAGCTAAAAATAAAATAAATAAAAAAACCTAAACATAAATAAAATAAAAAATAAAATAAAACAAAAACCTAAACTAAAACCTAAAAAAAATAAAATAAAAATTAAAACGTAAAATAAAATAAAGAACAACCTAAACTAAGCGAAAAAATAAAATAAACCTAAATATAAAAAATCTAAGTAAAATAAAAACTAAATGTAATATAAAAATAAAATGAACCTAAAAAAAATAAAATAAAAACTAAAAAATAAACTTAAAGATAAATAAAAAAATAAAACATAAACCCTAAACTAAAAAAAACCTAAACCTTGAATAAACTTAAACCTAAACTAAAATAAACTAACCTAAAATAAATAAAACATAAACCTAAACCTAAAATAAACTAAACCTAAACCCTAAACTAAATAAAATAAACTAAACTAAAAATAAACCTAAATTAAAAACCTAAAACCTAAATCCTAAACCCTAAAAAGCTAAAAACCTAAACATAAACTAAATGAAACCTGATAAATAAAAAAACCTAAACCAAAATAAAATAAAATAAAAACCTAACTAAAACTATAACCTAAACTTAAACCTAAAAAGAAAATATAATAAAAATAATAACTAAATTAAAATAAAATAAATAAAAACCTAAATTAAACCAAAAAAATGAAAAACCTAAATAAAATAAAAACTAAACCTATAATAAAACAAAAATAAACCTAAAATAAAATAAATAAACCCAAAACAAAAACCTAAAAATAAATAAAAAATAAAACCTAGACCGCAAACTAAAAAAAACCTAAACCTAAAATAAAACTAAAATAAACCTAAAACTAAACTAAAATAAACTGAACTAAAATAAACAAAACCTAAACCTAAAACTAAAATAAATTAAACCTAAACCTAAACCTAAACTAAATAAAATAAAATTAACTAAAAATGAACCTAAACCTAAATTAAAAAATAATAGCTAAAAATAAAACTAAAATAAAAACCTAAAACCTAAACCTAAAAATCTAAAAGTAAAATCAAAACCTTATCCTAAACCTAAAACTAAAATACACTAAACTTAAACCTAAACCTAAATTAATAAAATAAAATAAACTAAAAGTAAATATAAACCTAAATTAAAAAAATAAAACATAAAATAAACCTAAAAGAAAAACCTAAAACCTAAACATATAAATTTATAATAAAACCTAAACCTAAACCTAAAAATAAAAAAATAACACCTAGACCTAAAAAAATAAAATAAAAATAAAACTAAACTTAAAAATAAAAATAAACCTAAACCTTAACCTAAAAAATAAACTAAAATAAAAAATGTAAACTAAAATAAATAAACCTAAAAGAAATAGACAAAACTAAATAAAAATAAAAAATAAACCTAAAAAAATTAAATAAACTCAAATAAATAAACTAAATAAGCTAAATAAATTAAATAAACCTAAACCTACAAGTTTACTTAATTTAAAAAAAATAATAAACCCTAAAACCAAAATAATAAACACTAAACCCTAAACCCTAAACCCTAAACACTAAAACTAACCCTAAACCCTAAACCCTAAACCTTAAACATACAACCCTAAACCTATAACCCTAAACCCCAAACCGTAAACCCTAAACCCTAAACCCTAAAACCTAAAAACCTAAACCTAAACTAAAGAAAAGCTAAAAATAAAATAAATAAAAAACCTAAACATAAATAAAATAAAAAATAAAATAAAATAAGAACCTAAACTAAAACCTAAAAATAAAATAAAATAAAAATTAAAATGTAAAATAAAATAAAATAAAGAACAACCTAAACTAAGCGAAAAAATAAAATAAACCTAAATATAAAAAATCTAAGTAAAATAAAAACTAAATGTAATATAAAAATAAAATGAACCTAAAATAAATAAAATAAAAACTAAAAAATAAACTTAAAAATAAATAAAAAATAAAACATAAACCCTGAACTAAAAAAACCTAAACCTTGAATAAACTTAAACCTAAACTAAGATAAACTAACCTAAAATAAATAAAACCTAAACCTAAACCTAAAATAAACTAAACCTAAACCCTAAACTAAATAAAATAAAATAAACTAAAAATAAACCTAAATTAAAAACCTAAAACCTAAACCCTAAACCCTAAAAAGCTAAAAACCTAAACATAAACTAAATGAAACCTGATAAAAAAAAAACCTAAACCAAAATAAAATAAAATAAAAACCTAACTAAAACTATAACCTAAACTTAAACCTAAAGAAAATATAATAAAATAATAACTAAATTAAAATAAAATAAATAAAACCTAAATTAAACCAAAAATGAAAACCTAAATAAAATAAAAACTAAACCTATAATAAAACAAAAAATAAACCTAAAATAAAATAAATAAACCCAAAACAAAACCTAAAATAAATAAAAAATAAAAAAGTTGACCAAGAAACTAAAAAACCTAAACCTAAAATAAAACTAAAATAAACCTAAAACTAAACTAAAATAAACTGAACTAAAATAAACAAAACCTAAACCTAAAACTAAAATAAATTAAACCTAAACCTAAACCTAAACTAAATAAAATAAAATTAACTAAAATGAACCTAAACCTAAATTAAAAATAATAGCTAAAAATAAAACTAAAATAAAAACCTAAAACCTAAACCTAAAAATCTAAAAGTAAAATCAAAACCTTATCCTAAACCTAAAACTAAAATACACTAAACTTAAACCTAAGCCTAAACTAAATAAAATAAAATAAAATAAACTAAAAGTAAATATAAACCTAAATTAAAAAAATAAAACATAAAAATAAACCTAAAAGAAAAACCTAAAACCTAAACATATATATTTATAATAAAACCTAAACCTAAACCTAAAAATAAAAAAATAACACCTAGACCAAAAAAATAAAATAAAAATAAAACTAAACTTAAAAATAAAAATAAACCTAAACCTTAACCTAAAAATTAAATTAAAATAAAAAATGTAAACTAAAATAAATAAACCTAAAAGAAATAGACAAAACTAAATAAAAATAAAAAATAAACCTAAAAAAATTAAATAAACTCAAATAAATAAACTAAATAAGCTAAATAAATTAAATAAACCAAAACCTACAAGTTTACTTAATTTAAAAAAAATAATAAAACCTAAAACCAAAATAATAAACACTAAACCCTAAACCCTAAACCCTAAACACTAAAACTAACCCTAAACCCTAAACCCTAAACCTTAAACATACAACCCTAAACCTATGACCCTAAACCCTAAACTGTAAACCCTAAACCCTAAACCCTAAAACTTAAAAACCTAAACCTAAAATAAAGAAAAGCTAAAAATAAAATAAATAAAAAAACCTAAACATAAATAAAATAAAAAATAAAATAAAACAAAAACCTAAACTAAAACCTAAAAAAAATAAAATAAAAATTAAAACGAAATAAAAAATAAAGAACAACCTAAACTGTTTAAAAATAAAATAAACCTAAATATAAAAAAATCTAAGTAAAATAAAACTAAATGTAATATAAAATAAAATGAACCTAAAATAAATAAAATAAAACTAAAAAATAAACTTAAAGATAAATAAAAAATAAAACATAAACCCTAAACTAAAAAAACCTAAACCTTAAATAAACTTAAACCTAAACTAAAATAAACTAACCTAAAATAAATAAAACCTAAACCTAAACCTAAAATAAACTAAACCTAAACCCTAAACTAAATAAAATAAAATAAACTAAAAATAAACCTAAATAAAAACCTAAAACCTAAACCCTAAACCCTAAAAAGCTAAAAACCTAAACTTAAACTAAATGAAACCTGATAAATAAAAAAACCTAAACCAAAATAAAATAAAATATAAACCTAACTAAAACTATAACTTAAACTTAAACCTAAAAAGAAAATATAATAAAAATAATAACTAAATTAAAATAAAATAAATAAAACCTAAATTAAACCAAAAAATGAAAACCTAAATAAAATAAAACTAAACCTATAATAAAACAAAAATAAACCTAAAATAAAATAAATAAACCCAAAACAAAAAACCTAAAATAAATAAAAATAAAAGTTAGACAAACTAAAAAAAAACCTAAACCTAAAATAAAACTAAAATAAACCAAAACTAAACTAAAATAAACTAAACTAAAATAAACAAAACCATAACCTAAAACTAAAATAAATTAAACCTAAACCTAAACCTAAACTAAATAAAATAAAATAAACTAAAAATGAACCTAAACCTAAATTAAAAAATAATAGCTAAAAATAAACTAAAATAAAAACCTAAAACCTAAACCTAAAAAACTAAAAGTAAAATCAAAACCTAAACCTAAACCTAAAACTAAAATAATATTAAACCTAATAAACTAAATAAAATAAATAAGTAAATAAATAAAACTAAATAAACCTAAAACCTAAACCAAAATAATCCTAATAAAAAAAATAAAAAAAAAAAAAAAAAACTAAACTTAAAAAAAATAAACCTAAACCTTAGCCTAAAATTAAACTAAAATAAAAAATGTAAACTAAAATAAATAAACCTAAAACAAATAGACAAAACTAAATAAAAATAAAAAATAAACCTAAAAAAATTAAATAAACTCAAATAAATAAATTAAATCTAAATAAATTAAATAAACTAAACCTACAAGTTTACTTAATTTAAAATAAAACCTAAAACCAAAATAATAAACACTAAACCCTAAACCCTAAACCCTAAACAATAAAACTAACCCTAAACCCTAAACCCTAAACCTTAAACATACAACCCTAAACCTATGACCCTAAACCCTAATCCCTAAACCATAAAAAATAAAAAGAATAAAATAAAACAAACCCTAAACCCTAAACCCTAAACCTACAACCCTAAACCCTAAGCTCTAAAACCCTAAACCCTAAACCCTAAACCCTAAACTATAAACCCTAAAACCCTAAACCCTAAATGAAAAACCTTAAAACCTACAGCTCTAAACCCTAAACCCTAAACCACAAATCCTAAACCCTAAACCCTAAACCCTAAACCAAAAATTATAAACCATAAAAATCTAAAATCCTAAATCTAAACTAAATAAAACCTAAAAATAAAATAAATAAAAAAACATAAACCTAAATAAAATAAACTAAAAATGTAGATTAAAACCTCAACCTAAACCTGAAAATAAAATAAAAAATAAAATAAAAACTAAACTAAAATAAAATAAATAAAAACCTAAACTAAACTAAAAAATAAAATAAGCCTAAACATAAAATACCTAAATAAAATAAAACCTAAACATAAAATAAAAATAAAATAAACCTATAATAAAATAAAATAAAAATCTAAACCAAAAAAATAAATCTAAAATAAACAAAAAATAAAACCTAAACTTTAAACTAAAAAAAAAAACTAAACCCAAAATAAACAAAATAAAATAAACATAAACCTAAACTAAAATAACTAAACTAAAATAAAGAAAACGTAATCGAAACCCAAAATAAACTAAACCTAAACCTTAAACTAAATAAAATAAAATAAATTAAAAATAAACCTAAACCTAAACCAAAAAATAAAACCTAAAAATAAACCAACAATAAAAATGGAAAACTTAAAGCTAAAAAATTAAAATAAAAACCTAAAAATAAAATAAAAAATAAAAATAAGACCTAAACCTAAAAAATTTAAAAAATAAAACTAAACTAAAAAAATAAACATAAATTTAAACCTAAATCTAAAAATTAAACTAAAATAAAAAAACCAAAATGAAAATAAATAAACTAAACTAAATAAAATTTTAAAATAAAAATACTAAAATAAATAAAAAATAAGCTTAATAAACTAAACCACTTAAACCTACCAGTTTACTAAATTTTTTTTTCAAAAAAAATAAACTAAACCCTAAAACTAACCCTAAACCTAAACCCTAAATCATAAAAAAGCCTAAACCCTAAACCCAAAACCTTAAACACTAAACCCTAAACTAACCCTAAACCATAAACCCAAAACACTAAACCTAAACCTTAAACTTAAACCATAAACCCTAAACCCTAAACCAAAAAACCATAAACCCTAAACCCTAAACTAACTCTAAACCCTAAACCCTAAAAATCCTAACCTCTAAAGCCTAAACCCTAAACCCTAACTAACCATAAACCCTAAGCTAACCCTAAACCCTAAACTAACCCTAAACCCTAAGCTAACCCTAAACCCTAAACCCTAAAATCCTAAACCCTAAAGCCTAAACACTAAACCCTAAACCCTAAACCCTAAACCCTAACCCTAAACCCTAAAAAACCCTAAACCTTAAACCCTAAACCCTAAACCCTAAATACAAACCTAAAAACCTAAGCCTAAACTAAATAAAACCCAAAATTAATATAAATAAAATAAAATAAAAAAATAAAGTAAAAACCTAAACAAAACCTAAACCTAAACCTAAAAATAAAAGAAAATAAATAAATAAAAATAAACTAAAAAATAAATAAAAGCCTAAACTAAACTAAAAAAATAAAATAAACCTAAGAATAAAAAACCTAAATGAAATAAAAACTAAACATAAAATAAAAAAATAAACTTAAGATAAAATAAAATAAAAATTCAATAAAAACCTAAACCTAAAAAATAAACCTAAAAATAAAGAAAAAATAAAACCTAAACCCTAAACCTAAAATAAAAATAAAATAAACAAAATAAAATAAACCCAAACCTAAACTAAAATAAACTAATCTAAAATAAATAAAACCTAAACCTAAAATAAACTAAATCTAATCCTAAATCTAATCTAAATAAAATAAAATAATCTAAAATCAAACCAAAACCTAAACTAAAAAATATAACCTTAAAATAAACCTAAAATAAAAACCTAAACCTAAATAAATAAAATAAAAACCTAATCCTAAACTAAAAAATAAATAATAAAACCTAAACCTAAAAAATAAAATATAAATAAAACTCAACTAAAAAGTAAACCTAAGCCTAAACCAAATCCTAAAAAATAAACTAAAGTAAAAAACCTAAACTAAAATAAATAAACCTAAAATAAATATACTAAACTTAATAAAAATAAAAAATTAAAATTAAAAATTAAAATAAACTAAAATAAATAAAAGAGAAACTAAATAAACATAAACCAACTGGTTTACATAATTTTAAAAAAAACCATAAACCCCAAATGCTAAACCCTAAACCTAAACCCTAAACCCTAAACCTAAACCCTAAACCATAACCCTAAACCCTAAACCCTAAACCCTAAACCCTAAACCCTAAAAGCATAAACCCTAAAACCCTAAACCTAAACCCTAAACCCTAAACCCTAACCCTAAACCCTAACCCTAAACTATAAACCATAAACCCCAAACCTTAAACCTAAACCTAAAGTAACTAAAAAAATTAAAATATAAACCTAAAGCCTAAAACTTGTGCCTGATGGCAAGAACATCAATGCCAACTACCTAGATCTAGAAGGGAGGAGGGAGGAGGCACGTGATTGGTGGTGGGGATCCAAGGTCCCGGGATATGGAGGAGGTGGTCGATCAATGGTGGTTATGGAGGAGGAAGTGATGGAGGTTACCCAAGGTGGTGGTAGGGAGAGATGGGGATATGATGGCATCCCACTACTGAGAGAGGGTGGTTCTGGGAACCAAGAACCAAGAATGGCGATTTGATCTGCTATTCATGGAACTGTCTTCATAAGAGATGGTTCTAGTTATCTAGAGTTTTGATTTGCATCTATGTCATCACTTGTGTCTTAGAAAACTTGGTGTGTTACTTGGTTAATGATATCGATAAGAAGAAATGTTAAATTTGAATTTGTTCTCTATTAAAAAAAATCAAAACTCTAAACCCTAAACTAAAATCCAAACCCTAAACCTAAAAACTAAATCCTAAACCCTAAACCCTAAACCCTAAAACCTCAAAACCCTAAACCTAAACCCTAAAACCCTAAACCTAAACCATAAACTCTAAAACCTAAACCCTAAACCCTAAACCCTAAACCCTAAACCTAAACCCTAAAACCCTAAACCCTAAACCTTAAACCCCAAACCCTAAACTCTAAACTAACCCTAAACCCTAAAACCTAAAAAGCTAATAACCTAAACCTAAACTAAATAAAACCTAAAAATAAAATAAATAAAAAAACCTAAACCAAAATAAAATAAAACATAAACTAAAACCTAAACCTAAAACTAAACCTAAAAAGAAAATAAAATAAAATAAAACTAAAGTAAAATAAATAAAACCTAAACTAAGCTAAAAAATTAAAACCTAAATAAAATAAAAAAATAAAACCTAAAACCTAAAAATAAAAAAAATAAAAATAAATTTAAAATAAAAGTAAAATAAACCTAAACCTAAACTAAAATAAACTAAACTAAACTAAGTAAAACCTAAGCCAAAACTATATAAAATAAAATAAACCTAAACTTAAACTAAAAAATAAAACCTAAAAGTTAACATAAAATAAAAACCTAAAACCTAAACCTAAAAAAAATAAAATAATTACATAAACCTAAACATAAAAAAACCAAAACCAAAAAAATAAACTAAAAATAAAACTAAACTAAAAAAAAAACCAAAACCTAAACATAAACATAAAAAATAAACTAAAATAAAAACCTAAAATAAGTAAACTAAACTAAATTAAAAAAAATAAACCTAAATAAAAATAAAAGTAAAATAAACTAAAATAAATAAAACATAAACTAAATAAACATGAACCTACCAATTTACTTAATTTTTAAAACTTTAAAAATAAAATTAATTAAAAAACCCAAACTGTGAACCCTAAACCCCAAAACTAACCCTAAACACTAAACTCTAAACCTTAAATTTTAAACCCTAAATCATAAACCCTAAGACCCTAAACCCTAAACCCTAAACCCTAAACCCTAAACCCTAAATCCTAAACCCTAAACCCTAAAAACCTGAATACTTAAACCTAAAAAAAAAAATTTAAAATACTAACCAAAATAAAATAACAAAAATAAAATAAAATAAAAACCTAAACTAAAACCAAAACCTAAACCTAATAATAAAATAAAATAAAAAATAAAAACTAAACTAAAATAAAATAAATAAAAACCTAAACTAAGCTAAAAAATAAAATAAACCTAAAAATTAAAAACCTAAACATAAAATAAAAATAAAATAAACCTAAAATAAAATAAAAACAAAATAAAAACCTAAACCAAAAAATAAACCTAAAAATTAAATAAAAAATAAAACCAAAACCCTAAACCTAAAATAAATAAAATAAAATAAACCTAAACCTAAACTAAAATAAACTAAATTAAAATAAATAAAACCTAAACCTAAACCTAAAATGAACTAAGCCTAAACCCTAAACTAAATGAAATAAAATAAACTACAAATAAAACTAAACCTAAAATAAAAAATAAAACCTAAAATAAAAACCTAAAACCTAAACACAAAAAAAAAAATAAAAACTAAACCCTTAACGTAAAAAAAACTTAAACCCTAAACCTAATAATAAAAAATAAAACCTAAACTTAAAAATAAAATATAACTAAACTAAAAAATAAATTAAAATAAAAACCTAAACTAAAATAAATAAACATAAAATAAATAGACTAAACTAAATAAAAAAATAAAACTAAATAAAAATATAGAATAAACTAAATAAACTAAATAAATTAAATAAAATTAACTAAATCCTAAACCTTGGACACTAAATCCTAAACCCTAGACCCTAATTCCTAAAACCTAAAATTAACCCTAAACCTTAAAACTAAAACTAAAACTAAAAACTAAAACTAAAACTAAAAACTAAAACTAAAACTAAAACTAAAACTAAAAAAAAATTAATACTAAACTAAAACACTATTAAAAACTTAAACCTTAAAAAAAACTAAACCTAAACCCAATAATAATCAACCTCTAAAAAAAACAAAATTAATAATAACTAACTAATTAAAACACAAAAATAATAAAATTAATAAACCAATAAACTAACAAACTAATAAACTAAAACTAAACCTAAACCCAAAACTAAAAAGTAAAACTAATAAAAACCTAAACCTTAACCTCCCAATTAATAAAAAACTAAAAAAATAAAAACCCCTAAATAAAATTAAACTAATAAAATAACTAAACCCTAAACTAAACTAATAAAAGAAAACAAAATAAAACCCTAATAACTAAAATAAAAAAAAACCCAAAACTAATAAATCATCAATCCCCCCCCCCCCTAACAAAACTAAATTTAAACTCAATAATAATAACTAAAACTAAACTAAAAA
The DNA here is from genome assembly GCA_021442155.1 of Cymbidium sinense. Classification (NCBI taxonomy): domain Eukaryota; kingdom Viridiplantae; phylum Streptophyta; class Magnoliopsida; order Asparagales; family Orchidaceae; genus Cymbidium; species Cymbidium sinense. The sequence goes on from JAKCPB010001044.1 coordinate 175,818, forward strand.
TAAAACTAATAAATAATAAATAACTAAAAAACAAAACTGATAAAAAAATCTAAATCCACAAATCTAAAAAAATAACTAAACTAAACTAATAATTAATAAAACCTAAACCCCTAAACCCATCATGTGGCACCTTCTCGTCTCGAGAAGCAATTCTTGAATCCCTTTCTTTTCTTCTCTTTCTGTGTTTCAGTTGGTTTTCCAAAATTTCTTTTGGTTTGGCTTTAGATCTTCTTCCTTAGGCCAATTCTTGTTTGGTTCTTAAGTGGCACCATTTGCCTGTTGGCTTAATGAGAGTCATGTTCAATCCGATCAATTTTGATGATAACAAATGAATGCTTGGATGTCCTAATGAATGTTTTTATGTGTTTTAGATATATCAATTACTAATTACATATCCAATACATCTCACAATATATTTGAGGAAATTGTAAGAGTAGAAGAATGAAAGATAGATCAAAATGGATAATGTTAAGCTCAAGATACAATATTTTAGGTTATATGCATTTATAACTATCTTAGCAATTCATTTGAGTTCATTGGCATGAATCAATTTCCTTACAACTAAACATATTATTTTAATGAGGTTATAAATCTCTATCTAATTAACATTAAATTATATGTTTCATACATAGCATTTGAACTGTCAAAATAATAATTGATAATAAATTATGACTATTAAGGGTATTTATTTTATTTATTTAATATAATTAAATATTTTAATTTAATTTGAATGGTATATGATAACTAACATATGTATGATTATATATAAATTATATCATAATATTTAAATATCATATTTCAAAATTAACAAAAATATGTGAAATTTTATATTTTAGCCAAAGTCATTTTATAATTAGGAATTTATATCTGATTTCATCTCCAATGGATTCCTTGTATTTTTTTCCTCTAATTTGATCGGTTACATAACCCACGTTTGATTAAAATTGAATTTATTATGACTTTTCAAACATTAGCTTATTTTAATAATGAATAGATGCTACATGCTTTGAATATATTAAGAGCCATATTTCATTATTTTTGACTTGCCCATGTGAAAAACCGAATTTTTGGTGCTTGAATTTAATTTTTATTTAACATAAATTATATTTTTATTGAATATTAAATTATTAGATGAAAACATGATGTTAGAATAATATGTTGTTTTGAAATAATTCAAAATGCCTATAAATAGCCCCATTCTCTTCATGAAAGCTTTCCTCATTCAAATTCAAAATCCTCCAACAAATCTAAGGAAAATTTCTTAGATTTTCCTTCCAAGTGTTCTCCAAATATTGCAAGATCAAATCCTTGGTGTGGAAGCTTCAACATCTTCAACTAAGCAAGCTTTCTCAAATTACTTAACTTTGTTTTCTTGATCTTAATCCTTTTAAGTTGTTCATGCTATTTTCACCATCTATTTATTCTTTCCAATTTATACTTTTTGGTGGATTTTGGACATTATTTTTCACATCAAAGTTTCTCAATCATTCTTTTGTGAAAACTCTTGATAGTTTGTAAGATCTATTTCAACTTGTTGAAATTTTTAACTTCCTAACAAATACCTTTTGGTTTCTTGAAATATTTCTTCATTAGTCGTATTTTAAAAGTTCATTTATTCTTAGATCTATTTTAGAAGTATATTTTAATAATTTCAAATTAATTTATTGTGCTGAAATTATTTTCATATTTGCCACATATCTTTTTTTTTAATTAAAAGCTTACTAAAACTACTTAGATCTATCATATACTAATTTATTTAAGTATTTTGTGATCATTTACATTAATTGAAAGCATATTTTGGTTAAAATATAATAAATTTATTCCTTGTTGAAATTTATTTTATTGTGCAAAAGAATATTGTGAATTTATTTTGAAATCATTTTTATATTAGTCTCCAAATTATAATAACATAAACATCTTAGTAAGATCACTTTAAGATATTTATTTTATTATTTCTTATCAATATTATGTGAGAATTTTATTTTGCCAAAATTTTAAGTTGTAAGTGATCATTTATAAGTTGTGAGATCATTTTTTGAATTGGATAGCTTGGTATATTTGTGAGAGATTTATTTTATCAAAATTTATTATTTTGTATTTTTCTTTTGTGCTATAAAATTTATATTGTGGAAGTACTCCTTGTAGAGAGTAAATATTATTGTAGGGGTTGTACTCCTTATAGGAGAGTACTATTTGTAAACTATTTTGCATTTAGTGGATTCCTAGTTGTGGACGTAGGCCTATTTTGGAGATTGGTCAAACCACGTAAAATTGCCAAATGTCTCTTCTCTTTACTTTATTTTTTCATTTTGTTGCATTAAGAATTCTATCTTATCATTATAAAATCAAAAATTAATTTTCTATTAAAACTTAAAATTTAAGATTTAACTTTTAAAATTTTTTATCACCAAATTCACCTCCTCCCACCTGGTGTTACCATTTGATTATTGGAAAAATAGAATTAGTACATTTTAAGAGGTCAAGATGCATGCATGTGCATATGTTGACCCATCAATATCATACACCCAATGAAGTAAATGACATTAAAGTAGAAAACCTTTTGAGGAATGGTCTCAGAATAAAGAGAACTTGATGAATTAAATGCTAGGGCTTGTAATACTTTACATTGTGCTTTATTACCTGATGATTACATGAAAATTTCTATGTTAAGTACAAAAAGAAATATGGGATAAACTCATTATAACTTATGAAGGAACTAGTGAAGTTAGAGATGCTCACATAAATGACTTGTTCATGAATGAGTTATTTCATATGTCTCTTTCTAAATCTATTTTGATATGTATACAAGATTCATGAAAATAATTAACACATTGCATTCTCTTGGAAAAACATATAGGAATCAAAACTTAGTCTATAAGATTCTTAGATGTCTTCCAAAAGAATGGGAAGCTAAAGTAACAGCTATTAATGAAGCTAAGGATTTATCTACTTATCCAGTTGATCAAATTTTGGGTTCTTTGATGGCACATGAATAGGTTATTACTCAAAGTGATAAGATGGATAACTCAGCAAAAAAAAGGATAAAAGAAAAGCCATTGTATTATAAGTTGATGATAGTGATGAGCATAACACCTCAAGCTCGGATGGTGATAGTGATGAGGTGGTCATGTTATCCAAAAGGCTTGGGAACTTGCTAAGGAAGAAGAATCAAAGGTATAAAAAATCTAAAAACTATAGATTTCAAACTAAGAAATTTTACAAGTAAAGGGATCATTTGCTACCATTGTAAAATGCCTGGACACATACGAGGTGATTTTCTAGAACTTGCTGAATCAAAGAAGAAAGAGATTGATGTGAAAGAGGAAAAAATATGAAGGAGAAAAAGTACCATAAGAAGAAAAAGATGGCTTTATGGGCCAATCCATTTCAAATGAATCAAGTACTTGCTCATCGAAGAGGTCAACATATGTATTATGGAAAATGGAGAATCTGACTTAGATTCTCAAGAGGTATGTAACGATATATCTTATGATGAATTAGATGATGCTTTTAATGATTTAGTTATAGAATATAAAAAATTAAAAAGAAAATACAAAACCTTAGAAAAAGAACACAAAAATTTAGATATGCATTTTTGTGATTTAAAAATGAATGTGATAATTTAAAAGTAAAATACTACTTTATTAAATTGTTCCTACTTGTATGTAAACTTGAAAGAGAGAATATCTTGTTAAAAGTAAGATTAGAATTATGTTTGAAATCACAAGTTCATTATAATACTTCATCAAGAAAACATTTAATAAAAAATTATTTGCATCATACACATCCCACTCATAAACCTTATAATTAAGTCATATATGTAAACACTAATGTTTGGTGCAACTATTGTGATAGAAAATGGCATATTTTATTTGATTGCTATGCATGTAAATTATAAAACACTAAGAAATCATCTTATGTATGGTACCAAAAGGTACAAGCACTACACAAACCATGCATGCTAGATATCTTTTCAAATTTAGAACAAACATGTTTGGGTTCCAAAAGTTAACATGTGAGTTTCATTTGTAGAATGCCTTCAAAGAAAATCAAAGAAGGCATGTGGTACTTGGATAGTGGATGTTCAAGACATATGATGGGAGATAAAGATAAATTCATAACTTTAGAATCAAGTGATGGAGGATTTGTTACATATGGAGATAATGCAAAGGGAAAGATCATTGGCATTGGTTCTATTTATAAGAATACTATCACTTTAGATAAAGTTTTTCTAGTAGAAGGATTAAAACATAATTTAATTTCTATTAATCAATTATGTGATAAAGGTTTGAATGTAGTATTCCATGCATCATATTGCATTATAAAAAGTAATGAAAATGTTTTGTTAGTAGGACAAAGATATAAAAATATTTATGTCATTGATTTAGATAGCTTTCATGATGTGAATTTGAATTTACTTTGTTTTAAAAGCACTCATGATGATATATGGTTATGGCATAGGAGACTATGTCATATTAACATGCACACACTTAATAAAATTGCCAAACTTGATTTAGTAGTTGGATTGCTTAAATTAAATTTTCATTCAAACTTTATTTTGTGATGCATGTATTCATGATAAGCATTCTAGAAGCTCATTTAAAAGTAAAAAATATTGTTTCTACTTCTAGACCTCTAGAATTATTGCACATGGATTTATTTGGTCCTATTAGACCACTAGCTTAGGTGGAAAAATTATGGTTTTGTGATTGTTGATGATTTCTCTAAATATACTTGGGTTTTATTTGTAACTTACAAGGATGATGTTTTGGTGAGTTTAGAAAGTTTTCTAAATATATTCAAAGAGAACAAGGCCTTTTGATTAATAGGGTTCAAACCGATCATGGTGAGAATTTGAAAATAAATTATTTGAGGATTATTGTGATGAACATGGGATTAGATAATTTTTTTGTACCTAGAACTCCCCAACAAAATGGAGTAGTAGAGAGAAAAAATAAAATATTAATTGAATTAAGTAGATCTATGCTTGATGAGTATAAATTGCCAAAATATTTTTGGGGCGTAAAAGAAATAATGCATGTTATGTGATGAATAGGATTTATTTTAGACCAATTTTGAAGAAGACACCCTATGAATTATTTTTGGAAAGAAGCATAAGATTGAACACTTTCATGTATTTGGATGTAAATGATTTATTTTGAATAATAGAAAAGAGCATTTAGGTAAGTTTGATTGCAAATCGATGATGGTATTTTCTTAGGATACTCTCTTTCTAGTAGAGCTTATAGAGCTTTCAATAAGAGAAAATGATTGCGAAGAATCAATACATGTTATTTTTGATAAAATTTAATTGATCCCATTAGAAATGAAGTGATTGATGAAGAGATTGATAATTTTAAGAAATTATCTTTAGAAGATAATGTGGATGATTCATTGCCTAAAGAATGAAAATATAATAAAAATCATCCAAAGAACTAATTATAGGAGATCCTTCAAAAGGAGTTATGACTAGAAGACATAGTAGAGAGGTTGTAGATCATTCAACATTTTTATCCGAGGTTGTACCTAAAAATTTAGAAGAAGCATTAAAAGATAATTTTGTATTATTGCTATGGAAGAGGAGTTGAATCAATTTGTAAGAAATAATGTTTGGGAATTAGTCCCAAGACCCCAAGATCAAAATGTCATTGGAACAAAATGGGTCTTTAGGAATAAGCTAGATGATTCATGTTGTATTGTTAAAAATAAAGTTAGGTTAGTTGCACAAGGAACACAAGTTGAACGATAGATTTTGAAGAATATTTGCACCCATAGCAAGACTAGAAGCTATTAGGTTACTCCTTGCTTATGCTTATTTTAGGATTTTAAACTTTTTCAAATGGATGTCAAGAGTGGATTTTTGAATGGATTTATTGACCAATATGTATTTGTAGAGCAACCACTTGGATTTGAGAGCCTTGATTGGCCAAATCATGTGTATAAATTAAATAAAGCCTTATATGGTTTAAAATAGGCTCCTCGTGCTTAGTATGATAGGTTAAGTAAATTTTTGATAGATCATGGATTTAGAAAGGGTAGAGTAGATACCACCTTATTCCTTAAGAGCATAGATGATGATTTGAGAGTGATACAAGTGTATGTAGATGATATATTATTTTGAAGTACAAATGAATCTTTGTGCCATGAGCTCTCATCTTTGATGTCTAAAGAGTTTGAAATGAGTATGATGGAAGAACTTAATATTCTCTTAGGTCTTCAAGTGAAGCAACAAGAAAATGGCACATTCATCGGTCAAACTAAGTACACAAATGAATTGCTTAAGAGGTTTGACATGAAAATATATAAATTTAGTAAAACTCTTATGAGCCCATCTACAAAATTAGATTTAGATGAATTAAAAAAATCTATTGATCAAAAACTTTATAGGAGTATGAGGTTCACTTTTATACCTTGTCGCTAGTAGGCTGATATTATGTTGTTTGTTTGTGTGCTCGCTGTGCCAACCCAAAAGAATCTCATTTAATAACATGATTTTGATATTTGATAGGCACTACTAAGTAAGGTTTATGGTATTCTAAAATTTTTTTATCATGTGATTTGCTTATTCTAATGCGATTTTGAATGCAAAGTAGATAGAAAAAGTACATCAGGCACATGTCATTTTTTAGGATCATCGCTTGTGTCTTGGTCATCTAGGAAACAAAATTCTGTAGCTTTATCCATTGCTGAGGCTGAGTACATAGCTGTCGGTAGTTGTGTTGCTCAAGTCCTTTGGTTAAAGCAACAATTAGAAGATTTTGGTATTAAGCAAGATCACATTCTTATTCAGTGTGACAATACTAGTGCTATTAGTTGACCAAAAATCCTATCCAACACACTAACCAAGCATATAGAAATTATCATTTTATTAGGGATCATGTTTTGAAAGGTGATGTTAATTTCATTAATTTCATGATTTACAAATTATATTTTACAAAACCATTACCGTAAGAACATTTTTGTTCTTTAAGATGCATGCTTGGAATGTTAGATCCTAATATTTAAAATTATATGTAGTTTGTTCTCACTTTTTGATGTTGTCAAAAGGGGGAGAAGAGTAAAATGTTGGTTAGTATTAAGTCTATTTCATGCATACATTTAGGGGGAGCAACATTATTCATCTCTTGTGCATAAATTTTTTTTAGAAGAGAATTTTTTTAAAAAACTATGATGAAAGGTCAATTTGCACCTTCATCAAAATCAATACTAGTTTGTCATCATCAAAAGGGGAGATTTTAATGAGCCTCATGTTCAATGATCAATTTTGATGATAACAATGCTTGATGTTCTAATGAATGTTTTTATGTGTTTCAGATATTTCAATTGCTAATTACATATCCAATACATCTCACAATATGTTTGAGGAAATTGCAAGAGTAGAAGAATGAAAGATAGATCAAAATGGATAATGTGAAGCTCAAGATATAATATTTTAGGTTATATTCATTTATAACTATCTTAGAAATTCATATGAGTTCATTGGCATGAATCAATTTTCTTACAACTTAACATATTATTTTAATGAGGTTAATTTATATAAATCTCTATTTAATTAACATTCAATTATATGTTTCATACATAGCATTTGAATTGTCAAAATAATAATTGATAATAAATTATGACTATTAAGTGTAATTATTTTATTTATTTAATATAATTAAATATTTTAATTTAATTTTAAGGTTATATGATAACTAACATATGTATGATTATATATAAATTATATCATAATATTTAAATATCATATTTCAAAATTAACAAAAAATATGTGAAATTTTGTATTTTGGCCAAAGTCATTTTATAATCAAGGAATTTATATCTCGATTTCATCTCCAATGATTCTTAGTTTTTTTTCCTTTAATTTGATAGGTTACATGACCGCTTTGATTAAAATTGAATTTATTATGACTTTTCAAACCTTAGCTGATTTTAATAATGAATGCATGCTACATGATTTGAATATATTAAGAGCCATATTTGATTATTTTTGACTTGCCCATATGAATAAATTTTGTCGCTTGAATTTAATATTTATTTAATATAAATTATATTTTTATTGAATATTAAATTATTAGATGATAACATGATGTTAGAATAATATATTGTTTTTGAAATAATTCAAAATGACCTTCTTGCCTATAAATAGCCCCATTCTCTCTTTCATAGAAAGCATTCCTCATTCAAATTCAAAATCCCTCTAGCAAATCTAATAGAAAATTTCTTAGATTTTCCTTCCAAGTGTTCTCCAAATATTGCAAGATCAAACCCTTGGTGTGGAAGCTTCAACATCTTCAACTAAGCAAGCTTTCTCAAATTACTTGAGTTTGTTTTCTTGATCTTAATCCTTTTTAGTTGTTCATGCTATTTTCACCATCTATTTATTCTTTCCAATTATATACTTTTGGTGGATTAGTCTTTGGACATTATTTTTCACATCAAAGTTTCTCAATCATTTTTTTTGTGAAAAACTCTTGTGATAGTTTGTAAGATCTATTCCAAGTTGTTGAAATTTTTAACTTCGTACAAATTCATTTTGGTTTCTTGAAATATTTCTTCATTAATCTTATTTTGAAAGATCATTTATTCTTAGATCTATTTTAGAAGTATATTTTAAGCATTTCAAATTAATTTATTGTGCTAAAATTATTTTCATATTTGAGATATCAAAATTTAAAAATATAAAAAATAAACTAAAATAAAAAACCTAAATATAAAAAATAAACTAAAATAAAAAACCTAAACTAAAATAAATAAACTAAACTAAATAAAAATAAAAAATAAACCTAAAAAAATTTAAAAATAAAATAAACTAAAATATATAAAAAATAAACTAAATAAACCTAATCCTACCAGTTTTGTTAATTATATTAAAAAACCCGTAAACTCTAAACCCTATACCCAGAACCCTAATCCTAAACCCTAAACTTTAAAACTAACCTAATGGGCTATTACCATGTGTATTTTCTTAGTCTAAATTATAATACAACTACTTGGGATTATATGTATATTAGCTAACCTCTATTTTTGTAATTTTACATTTCTTTTCCCACATAAATGTAAGTTTTTAGAATAGTTTATATAGGATGATGTTTACATTGGGATTAGGATGAGCAGTGGCTAGAAGGCTTTGTCCTGGGGTGCCTTGTGATAACTTTGAAGCAAGCACCTTCCAAATCAAAGAATGAAGGAAATCATAAATGGAGATATAAAGAAAGAAGACCCCCATCCTTGCACGATAAAAAAATGCTTGACTTGTGAGGGCACCCCTTGTGGTGGAGAACACCTTCTTCTAGCTGATTTGACCCATAACATATTTCATCATGCATTTAAACAAATGTAATCATAAAACCTCTATCAAAATGATGTGTCTAAAATGAATTAAAATTTGAAAAGTTTTTGCATTTATATATTAAGTCATATGCTCATACCACTCATGCTCTTGTCTCTTAGGGAGAGTATTTAGGACTTTAGTCTCCTTCTAATTAAATAACTACCCTAGCTATCTTGGAATTCATAACCGAACTACATGGTTTTAAAATCATAGGAGAAGTTAGCTACCACCTGTGTGGTTATAAGTCCGTAAGTCAATTTATTATCTCTTATGGAGGTAAACCCTTATGTCCACCTATCTCGTAGATTTAGGTCATGCTAAAGCTCCCTAGATTTAGGATTTGAGGTTGCTATTTCTTTTGGGCTATGAGAATAAATCCTTACCTCTTAAGTTCCCAAATCTGGTATAAGCCCTAGTAATCTAAATTTCAACTCAAAACATATAAATCTCATCAACTTCAAAATTATAAAGCCCAACAATAGGATAGATTGGAATGTTCACTTGGCTTCTTAGTATCATGAGCATTTCCTACTTAATTCATTTGGATTCTAAAATAAGTCTTCTCCTTGAGCTTTCCCAATTGATTTTCCAAATACAACCAATCTTTTGATAAACCTTGAAATCTTTGAGATGATAATTGTCTACTTTAATCTAAAGTATTCTTAGAAAATTTCATTTTCTAAGATGTAATTAACTATGGAGGCTTGCATGTCCATATGGAACTTAAGAACTTGGTTTCATAAACCCTATTGTATTCATCCATGTGGAGAAAAATCTTATACATTCAAGACCCATCATGCCTTAAGAGTCCTTATTACGTGAATAGTCCATTGTAGTGATGCCTCTATCTTTCGATATAGTATATCATACCTCAATGTTATTCCCGATCACCTCAAGAAGTACCACCCTAGATATGTGGTGTCCCCTCCATACATCCAAAAAATAAACACCACAAGGCCCTCTCGCCTTGTTCATTGAATCCTCCCAACATCATCCTTTTTTTTGGAGTTTGGAGATGTCAATCCTCAAGTAGCAAGGGTTCTTTGACTCATAATGTTAATTCATACACATGGGTCAACCAAAACTGGATAGTCTCAGATCTCCCAACATCCATTGTAATGTAAAGAGGCAATTGTGCTCGATCGTCCCTAGAGTAAGTCTTCATCGCTTGAATGTAACTCTAAGATGTCCTTGAGTGGCATGCCTCTTCTTTAGTAGGCCATGAGCTAAGCATATCTCTCAGAGCAAGGCCTTGATTAAAGATTTCCTCATCTCTTTGGATAAGACAAGGGCATCATATATGCTTAACTTAGCTAGAAACTTTCTAAGGTGAGCTAAGACATTGTAATCAAATAAAACCTAAACACTAAACTAAAAAAAGAAAACCTAAACCTAAAATAAAAATAAAATAAACCTAAACCTAAAATAAAATAAACTAAACTAAAATAAATAAAACCTAAACATAAACCTAAAATAATCTAAACATAAACCCTAAACTAAATAAAATAAATAAAATAAAATAAACCTAAACTAAAAAATAAATAAACCTAAAATAAAAACCTAAATCCTAAACCTAAAATAAGAAAATAAAAACCTGAACCTAAACCTAACAATAAAAAATTAAACCTAAACCTAAAAAGTAAAAAAAAAACTCAACTAAAAAATAAACTTAAACCTAAACCTAAAAAATAAAATAAAATAAAAAACCTAAGCTAAAATAAATAAACCAAAAATAAATAAACTAAACTAAATAAAAATTTAAAATAAACATAAATAAAAACCTTAATTTATTCTATTCAAAAAAAAAACCAAAAACCCTAAATCTGAAACTAAAACATGAACCATAAACCTATACACCAAACCCAAAACCCAAAACCCAAAACCCTAAACCCTAAACCTTAAACACGAAAACCATATCCCTAAACCCTGAACCGTAAACCCTAAACCCTAAACCCTAAGCCCTAAAAAGCTAAAAAAACCTAAACCTAAACAAAACCTAAAAATATAACAAATAAAAAATCTAAACCAGAATAAATTAAAAAATAAAATTAAATAAAAATTTAAATCTGGACCAAAAAATTTAAATAAAATTGAAACCTAGAAAATAAAATAAAAAGAAAAATAAACTAAAAATTTAAACTGAAACTTACACCTAAACCTAAAAAAATAAACTAAAATAAAATGCCTAAACTAAAATAAATAAACCTAAAATAAATAAACTAAACTAAATAAAATAAAAAATAAACTAAATCAAAATAAAAAATAAAATAAACTAAAATAAATAAATAAAAAAATTAAATAAATAAAATAAACTAAATAAATCTAAACTACCAATTTAATTTTTTTTTTTAAAAAAAACCCTAACCCTAAACCCTAAACCCTAAACCCTAAACCCTAAACCCTAAAACTAAACTAAACCTAACCAAACCCTAAACCAACCCTAAACCTAAACCCTAAACCTAAACCCTAAATCCTACAACCCCCTAAATCAAACCTAAACCCCAAACCCTAAACCTAAACCCTAAACACCAAACCTTAAACCTTAAATCCTAAAAACCTAAAACTAAACTAAATAAAACCTAAAAATAAAATAAATAAAAATACATAAACCTAAATATAATAAAAATATAATAAAATAAAAACCAAACTAAAACTTAAACCTAAACCTAAACCTAAAAATAAAAGAAAATACAAATTAAAAACTAAACTAAAATAAAATAAATAAAAACCTAAACTAAACAAAAAAATAAAATAAACCTAAAAAAAAATTAAATAAAATAAAAACTAAACAGAAAATAAAAATAAAAAAAACCTAAAATAAAATAAAATAAAACAATATAAAACCTAAACCTTAAAACAAACCTAAAATAAATAAAAAATAAAATGTTAACATTAAACTAAAAATAAAAAAAAACCTAAACCTAAAAAAAAATAAAATAAATATAAACCTAAACTAAAATAAACTAAACTAAAATAAATAAAACCTCAATTTAAACCTAAAATAAACTAAACATAAACCATAAACTAAATAAAATAAAATTAACTAAAATAAACTAAACCTAAATTAAAAAATAAAACCTAAAAATAAACCTAAATAAAAACCTAAAACCTAAACCTAAAAAATAAAATAAAATTCTAAACCTAAACCTAAAAATAAAAAATAAAACCTAAACCTAAAAAATAAAGTAAAAATAAAACTCAACTAAAAAATAAACCTAAACCTAAACCTAAACCTAAAAAAGAACTAAAACAAAATATCTAAACTAAAATAAATAAACCAAAAATAAATAAACTAAACTAAATAAAAAAATAAACTAAAATAAAGAAAAAATAAACCTAAACCTACTAGTTTACTTAAATAAAAAAAAACCCTAAACCCTAAACTACAAGACCCTAAACCCAAAACCCAAAACCCTAAAACCCTAAAACCATAAACCCTAAACCTTAAGCCCTAAACCATAAACCCTAAAATCTACATTGCTAAACTATAAACCCTAAACCCTAAACCTTAAACCCCTTAAAACCAAACCATAAACCCTAAAAACCAAAAAATTTAAACCTAAACTAAATAAAGCCTAAAAATAAAATAAATAAACAAACCTAAACCTAAAACCTAAAATAAAAATAATAATAATAAAAATAAAAACTAAACTAAACTAAAATAAATAAAAACTTAAACTAAACTAAAAAAGTAAAATAAACATAAAAACAAAAAACCTAAATAAAATAAAAACTAAACATCAAATTAAAATAAAATATACCTAAAATAAAATAAAATAAAACCCTAAACCTAAAATAAATAAATAAAATAAAACCTAAACACTAAAAAAAACCTAACCTAAAATATACAAAATAAAATAAACCTAAACCTAAAATAAACTAAACAAAATAAAGAAAACCTAAACCTAAAATAAACTAAACCTAAACCATAAACTAAATAGAATAAAATAAACAAAAAATAAACCTAAACCTAAACTAAAAAATAAAACATAAAAATAAAAGTAAAATAAAAACCTAAAACCTAAACCTAAAAAAATAAAATAAAAACCTAAACCTAAACATAAAAATAAAAAAATAAATCCTAAACCTAAAAAATATAAAAATAAAACTTAACTAAAAAATAAACATAAACCCAAACCAAAACCTAAAAAATGAACTAAAATAAAACTTAAACTAAAATAAATAAACTAAACTGAATAAAAATAAAATAAACCTAAATAAGAATAAAAAAATAAAATAAACTAAAATATATGAAAAAGCCTAAAACCCTAAACCGAAAACCCTAAACCCTAAACCCTAAAACCTACAACCCTAAGCCATAAACCCTAAACCCCAATCCATAAACCCTAAACATTAAACCCTAAACCCCAAACCATAAACCCTAAACCCTAAAAGCCTAAAAGCCTAAACCTAAATTAAATAAACTTATAAATAAAATAAAATAAAAAACTTAAACAAAAAAAATAAAATAAAATAAAAACCTTAACTAAAACCTAAATTTAAACCTAAAAATAAAAAATTAAAACTAGACTAAAATAAAATTAATAAAAACCTAGACTAAACTAAGAAATAAAATAAACCTAAAAAAAAACATAAATAAAATAAAAACTAAATGTAAAATAAAAATAAAATAAACATAAAATAAAACAAAAGAAAAACTAAATAAAAACCTAAACCTAAAAAATAAATCTAAAAATAAGACCTAGAAATAAATAAAATTTAAAACTAAACTAAAATTAAAAAAAACTTAAACCTAAAAAAAAAACCCTAAACCTATACTAAAAGAAACTAAACTGAAATAAATAAAACCTAACCCTAAACTTAAAATAAACCAAACCTAAACCCTAAACTAAATAAAATAAATTAAACTAAAAATAAAGGATTAAACCTAAACTTAAACTAAAAAATAAAACCTAAAATAAAAAACCTAAAACCTAAACCTAAAAAAAAACTAAACTTAACCCTAAAAATAAAAAAAATAAAACTTAAATCTAAAAAATAAAATAAAAAACCTCAACTAAATAATAAACCTAAACATAAACCTAAACTTAAAAATAAACTAAAATAAAAAACAAAAACTATAAAAAATAAACCTAAAATAAATAAATTAAACTAAATAAAAATAAAAAAATAAACTTAAATAAAAAATAAAATAAACTAAAATAAATAAATAAATAAATAAAATAAACTTACACCTACTTGTTTACTTAATTAAAAAAAATTAAAATAAACCTAAACCTAAACTAAAATAAACTAAACTAAAATAAATAAAACTTAAACCAAACCTAAAATAAATTAAACCTAAACCTAAACCTAAACTAAAAAAATAAAATAAACTAAAATAAATAAAACCTAAAACAAACTAAACTAAAATAAATAAAACCTAAGAACAAACTAAACTAAATTAAATAAAACCTAAACCTAAACTTAAAATAAACTAAACCAAAACCAAAACCTAAATAAAATAAAATAACCTAAAAATAAACCTAAACCTAAACTAAAAAATAAATCCTAAAAATAAACCTAAAATAAAAAACTAAAACCTAAACCTAAAAAAATAAAATAAAAACTTAAACCTAAACCTAAACTAAAAATAAACATAAACCTAAACCTAAACATAAAAAATAAAAAAAAGAAACTAAATAAAAATAAAAAAACCTAAATAAAAATAAAAAAAATAAAAAAAATAAAAATAAATAAAAAATAAACTAAATAAAGCTAAACCCACCAGTTTACTTCATTATTTTTTTAAAAAAACCTTAAACCCTAAAAATAAACTAAAAAAAAATAAAACCTACCAATTTACTTAATTTAAAAATAAGCCTAAACTAAAACTTGAACCCTAAACCTAAAACCTAAACCCTAAACCCTAAACCCTAAAAAAATAAAATAAATAAAAACCCTAACCCTAAACCTTATACTTTAAACTCAACCATAAACCTACAACCCTAAATAAAACCTAAAACCCTAAAACCCTAAACTCAAACACAAAACTCTAAACCCTAAACCCTATACCTAAACTCAGAACTTAAACCCTAAAATGCTAAACCTTAAAGCCTAAACATTAAACCTAAACTTAAACTAACTAAACCTCCCCTAACCTAAACTTAAACCTAAAACCTAAACCTAAACCTAAACCTTAAACCTTAAACACTAAAACTTAAACTTAAAACTTAAAACTATAAACCTAAACTTAAAACTATCCTAAATTGGAACCTAAACTATAACTTAAACTAACAACACTAAATTTAAACCTAAACTCCCTAAACTTAAACCTAAATATAACTAAACTAAACTACCTAAACCTCCTAACTTAAACTTAAACCTAAACCTAAACCTTAAAACTCCTCTAAACTAACTAAACATAAACCTTAAACCTAAACCCTAAACCTAAAGTAATCCTAAACCCTAAAATAACACTAAATCCTATGCTAACCATAAACCCTATACCCTATACCCTAAACCATAAAAACCCTAAACCCTAAAGCCTAAACACTAAACTCTAAACCCTAAACACTAAACTCTAACCCTAAACCTTAAACCCTAAAAGCATAAACCTTAAAACCCTAAATCCTAAACCTTAAACCCTAAACCCTAAACCCTAAACCCTAAGCCCCAAACCCTAAACCTAAATTTAAAGTAACTAAATAAATTTAAAAATAAACCTAACCCCTAAAACCTAGAAAACCTAAACCTAAACCTAAACCCAAAGAATGGGCAAAACCTGATACAGAACATCACACAACCGTGCCAAGTCAAGAACTAGTGGAGACAAGGCATATACGTTATCGAGTGGTGGTGGGGATTTGGAGGTGGTGGTCGAGTGGGTGGTTATGAGGAGCACTGGAGGTTACTACCGGTGGTGGTGGTGGAGGATCGTGGATATGATGATGGATCTGCAACCCGAGAGGAGGTGGTTCTCATGGGAACTAGAAAACTAAAGAATGATCGATTTTATCCGCTATGGAACTTTGTCTTTATAAGAGATGGTTCTAGCTATCTAGGGTTTTCATTTGCACTATTGGCTCATTTTTTATCTTTGCCATCGTATGTCTTAGAAAACTTGGGTGCTACTTGAAAAATCAAAAGAAAAATTATTGAATCAATTTTTCTATTAAAAAACCTTAAACCCTAAACCCTAAATAAACCCTGAAAACTTAAACCCTAAACCTAAAACCTAAACCCTAAACCCTAAACCTTAAACCCTAAACCCTAAAACCCTAAACCCTAAACCCTAAACCCTAAACCCTAAACACTAAACCCTAAACCCTAAACCATAAACCCTAAACTCTAAACCCTAAACTTTAAACCATAGACCCTAAACCCTAAAATCCTAAATCCTAAATAAATAAAACCTAAACCTAAACTTAAACCCTAAACTAAATAAAATAAAATAAACTAAAATTAAAATTAAACCTAAAATAAAAAGTAAACCTAAAAATAAACCTAAAATAAAACCCTAAAAGATAAAACTTAATAAAAAATTAAAATAATACCTAAACCTAAAAAATAAAATAAATAAAAATAAAATGAAACTAAAAATAAACATAAACTAAATAAAACCTAAAAATTAACTAAAATAAAACCTAAAATAAATAAACTAAAAAAATAAAAAACCTAAATAAAACCAAAAAATAAAATAAACTAGATAAATAAAACATTAAACCCTAAACCCTAAACTTAAACCCTAAAACCTAAACCCTAAACCTAAACCCCAAACCCTATAACTAACTAAAAACATAAACCTAAACCTACAACCCTAAACCAAATACCTAAAACCCTAAACTATAAACCCTAAACTAACCATAACCTAAACCTAAACCTTAAACTCCCTAAACCTTGCTTAAAAACCCTAAACCCTAAATCCTAAACCTGAAAAACCCTAAACCCTAAAGCCTAAACACTAAACCCTAAACCCTATACCCTAAACCCAAACCCTAAACCGTAAACCCTAAACCCTGAAACCCTAAACCCTAAAATGCTAAACCCTAAACCCTAAACCTAAAATCCTAAAAACCTAAACCTAAACTAAATAAAACATAATAATAAAATAAAAAATAAACTTAAACCTAAATAAAATAAAAACCTAAACTAAAACCTAAACCTAAACCTAAAAATAAAAGAAAGTAAAAAAATAAAAATAAACTAAAATAAAATAAATAAAAACATAAACTAAACTATGAAATAAAATAAACCTAAGAATTAAAAACCTAAATAAAATAAAAACTAAACGTAAAATAAAAATAAAATAAAGATAAAATAAAATAAAATAAAAACTAAATAAAAACCTAAACTTAAAAAATAAACCTAAAAATATATAAAAAATAAAACCTATACCCTAAACTAAAAAAAATTAAACCTAAAATGAAAATAAAATAAATAAAATAAAATAAACCTAAACCTAAACTAAAATAAAATAAACTAAAATAATTACAACCTAAACCTAAACCTAAGCTAAATAAAATAAAATAAACTAAAAATAAACCTAAACCTAAACTAAAAAAATAAAACCTAAAAATAAACCTAAAATAAAAACCTCAAACCTAAATCTAAAAAAAAATAAAATAGAAACCTAAACATAAACCTAAAAATAAAAAATAAAACCTAAACCTAAAAAAAAAATAAAAATAAATCTCAACTAAAATAGGCCTAAACCGAAATAAAAAATAAAACTTAAAAATAAACCTAAAATAAAACCTAAAACATAAACCTAAAATTAAAATAAAACCTAAACTTAAACCTAAAATAAAAAATAAAACCTTAAGTTAAAATTTAAAACAAAAATAAAACTCAAGTAAAAAATAAATCCAAACATAAACCTAAACCTAAATAAAAATAAAAAATAAACCTAAATAAAAATAAAATAAAATAAACTAAAATAAATAAAAAATTAACTAAATAAACTAAATAAACTTAAACCTACTTTACTTAATTAAAAAAACCCATAAATCAGAATTAAAAAAGTGAAACCCTAAACACTAAACCCTAAACCCTAAACCCTAAACCCTAACCCTAAACCTAAAACCCTAAACTTAAACCCTAAAACCATAAACCCTAAACCCTAAACCTTAAACCTTAACCCTAACCCTAAACCCTAAACCCTATACCCTAAAACCCTAAACCCTAAACCCTAAACCCTAAACCCTAAACCCTAAACCCCAAACCCTAAACCCTAAAACTCAAACCTTAAACTTAAACTTAAAGTATTTAAATAAATTAAATAATAAACCTAAACCCTAAAATCAAATAAAACTAAACCTAAATCTTAAGAATGGGTGAACCTGATGGTAGGAACATCACAACCGTGTCCCTAGATCCTGCAAGGAGAAGATGGAGACGCATTATCATAGGTGGGGGAGCAAGAGGTGCCGAGGATATGGAGGTGAATGAGCAATGGTGGTTATGGAGGTTGGAGGAGAGAGGTTATCACCGTGATGGTGAGGGAAAGATAGATATGATGATGGATCCCACCACTTGAGAGGCCAATGTGGGTCTGATGGGAACTAGAGAAGGATCCGATCTGGAAGCTATGGTCCATGTCTTTATAGGCACTAGGTTTCGCATTTTTTAGCCAGTGTCTTGAGAACTTACTTGATTGATGAAATCAAAAAAGAAGAAATGTTGAATTTATTCTCTATTAAAAAAACCAAAACCCTAAAGCCAAACTAAAAGTTGAACCCTAAACCTAAAACCTAATCCCTAAACCCTAAACCCTAAAAAATAATAAAAAAACCCTAACCCTAATTGCTAAACCTTAAAACTAACCCTAATCCTTAAACCCTAAACCTACAACCCTAAATCCTAAACCCTAAAACCCTAAACCCTAAACCATAAACCTTAAACCCTAAACCCTAATAAGAAACTAATAAAACACTAAACTAAACTAACTAAAACTAAAACTAATAAATAATAAACTAAAACTAAAAAATAATAAACTAAAACTAATAAATGATAAACTAAAACTAATAAACTAATAATAAAAAAAATTAATAATAAACTAAAACAAAACCTAATAAAACTAACTAAACTAAACTAACTAAATAATAACTAAAAAACCAATAAACTAATAACAATAAAACTAACTAAACTAATAACTAAATTAAACATAAACAAAAAAACCCACTAATAAACTAACTAAAAATAAACTAAACTAATAAAACTAATAAAACTAAACTAAACTTAAATAATTAACTAAAACTAAACTAATAAACAAACTAAATTAAACCCTAATAAATAACTAACTAATAATATTAACTAAAAAATAAACCTAAACTCTAAACATAACTAACAAAATAAATAACTAACTAATAATAAAACTAAAGCCAATAACTAAACTAATACTAAACTAACTAAACCAAAACTATACTAATAAACTAACTAAATAATTAATAAATAACTAATAATAATAACTAATTAATAAAAACTAACAATAAACTAATAAAACTAATAAACTAACTAAACCTAATAATAAACTAACTAAATAATAATAACAAAAACTAATAATAAAACTAAAAAAACTAATAAACTAAAACTAAATTACTAATAAGAGCAAACACTAAACTAATAAAGTAATAATAAATTAAACTAAACTAATAACTAAACTAATAATAATAATAATAAAGAAAACTAATAATAAACTAAATAATAAATAAAACCTAAATAAATATAAATCTAAAAATAATAAACAAACCTAAAAAACTAATAGCAATAATAAACTAATAAAAATAACTAAACTAATAAATAATAATAATAAATAAATAAACTAAAACTAATAATACCTAAAAAACACTAAATAATAATAAAACCTAACAACATAATAACTAACTAAACTAAAATAATAATAAATCAAATAATAAATAACTAAAACTAAACTAACTAAACACTAAACTAACTAAACTAATAAATAATAATAAACCAAATAAAACTAATAAATAAACTAATAACTAATAATAATAATAATAAACTAATAATAACTAAACAAACTAAATAAATAACTAATAACTAAACTAACTAAAACTAACAAATAATAATTACTAAATAATAAATAATAATAATAATTATTATTATTATTATTATTATTATTATTATTATTAATAATAACTAAATAAACTAAACACTAAACCCCTAAACTTAAATTAATAAAACTAATAATAACAAGCTAAACAAAGTAAAAATAACCAATAACCAAACCAATAAAACTAATAATAATAATTAAACAATAACTAAAAAAACTAATAAACTAATAATAAAACTAAACTAAAATTAACTAATAACCAACTAATAAAAAAACCTAAAAATAAATCAATAATAAACTAAAACCAATAATAATAAATAAAAAAAATAAAACTAATAATACTAAATAAAATTAATAATAACTAATAAATAACCTAAAACTAATATCTAATAAACTAATAAACAAGCTAACTAACAAAACTAAACTAATTAATAAATAAACCTAAACCTTAATAAATAATTAACACTAAAACTAAATTAATAAACTAATAATAAATGACTAAATAAGTAATTAAAACTAAACCCTAAATATAAACTAATAAACCATGAAAACTAACTAATAAATAAACATACTAATAACTAAACCTAATAAACTAACTAATAACTAATAATAAACAAATAATAAAATACATAACTAAAAAAATTTAATAATAACTAAATAAAAATAAACTAATAAATTAATAACTAAATAAAACAAAACTAACTAAATAACTAAACTAATAAACCTAATAGATAAACTAATAATAATAATAATAATAATAATAATAATAATAATAATAATAATAATAATAATAATAACAATAATAATAATAATAAAACTAATAATAACTAACTAAACCAAAAAACCAATAATAATAATAATAATAATAATAACTAACTAACCAAACTAATAAACTAATAATAATAATAATAAAACTAACTAAAAAATAACTAAACTAATAAAAAACTAGTAATAATAATAACTAATAACCATAACTAACCAACCAAACTAATAAACTAATAATAATAAAACCAATAATAAACTAACTAATAAATAACTAAATAACTAAACCCTAAACCCCAACTAAATAAATAAAATAAATAATAATAATAACTAATAATAATAAAAACATAAAACCAATAATAATAAAATAAAGAAAAAAACTAAACTAAAACAAAACTAGTAATAAACCAACTAACTAAACTAATAATAATAATAAATAATAAATAACTAATAAAAATCTAAACATAAACTAAACTAAAAAACTAATAATAATAAACTAATAAACCCAAACCAATAACTAAACTAATAAAACTAATAAACTAAATGAATAAATCAATAAATAAACTAACAAAACTAAACTAATAAAACTAAACCACTAACTAAAACTAACTAAAACCTAAATAATAATAAAGCCATAAACTAGTAATAATAACTAACTAAACTAAATACTAACCAAACCAAAATAAATAACCAACTAACTAATAATAACTAAACTAATAATAACTAATAAATAAACTAAAACCAAACTAAACCCCATAAACAAACTAACTAAATAAACTAATAAACTAAACCTAAACCCTAAACTAACCTAAAATATAATAACTAAAAAACTAAAACTAATAAAACTAAACTAATAACCAAACTAAAACTAAACTAACTAAACAAAACATTAAACTAATAATAAACTAATAATAATCTAAAACTAATAAAACCTAATAATAACTAATAAACACTAAACCTAAAACCTAAACCCTATTATTGGGTGATTTGGGACCCTCACATTCTTGGTGTGTTTTGAGAGCTTTCTCTTGGATTCCCTATAGATTGTCGCTTGGGCCAATCTCGACCTATTCTTATCATGCGATGTGACTCATGGCAACTTTTCAAATCCATGGGATAAATCCCATGTGGCCATGGATCCTACTAGGGAAATAGATTTTTTTGGGTAATCCTACATCTAAATCACTTGCTATTACTAGATCTTTCAAAGAGGCTTTAGCTGGTAAGAATTCCTCCATAGAGCCTCCATTAAATTTCCTTCATATGACTTTTAAAGGTACTCCAACAATTATTATTTAGATTATTGAAAGATTAGCAGTCTTTTGTGTTTTCTTGATCAAAAAAGTTTTCATTTAAACGGCCAAAGAAGGAAGATATTCTTCTTTTTCATAGCTTAAATTTGTCTAGTTCTTTTCCATTGATTGATGCAAGGCATGTTCTGATTAAACTTTCTAATGACCTTGATTACGAAAGAATTTTTTCTAGGCATTCTTACTATGTTTTTAATTGTTAAATGCATATTCTAAAGTGGACACCTATGTTTGATGTTAATGAAGAGTCTCCTATTATTCCCATTTGGATTTCTTTACCTGACTTATGGATTCATCTATTTAATCATCATATTCTTTATGCTATCAAATTTTGGCCTTTAAGTTGATCAAGCAAACCGCTTCTTCTAGACCATATGTTGCTAGAATTTTATAGAGATTGATATTACTAAAAGATATCCGAATGAAAGTTGGTTCAAGGAAATGCGGTTATTTTCAAAAGTTATTTTTGAGAACTTTCCCATTTTTCATAATCATTGTAACATTCATGGGCATGAAATTTTTGAATGCTTTATTGCTCATCCCTCTCTTAGAAAGAAAATCACTAGTAAGAATTCAATTGTTGAAAAAATTGATGATTCTCTCAAGTTGAATAAGGGAAAATCTGCTTTTCAAAATTTTGATGTTTTGTAAAACCGTGATTAATCTTCTAAAAGTTTTGCTTATTAATGATTTGTCTAATGCTAAAGGTAATTTTGATATTTTGAAAAAGTTTTAACTAATAATCATGCTCTAAGTGTTTCTTTTGATGATTTTGTTAAAGGGAAGACTTTAGAGGCTATGGTTAATGATTCTAATGGTTTGAATGTTGTGCATAAGTCCTTTCATGATGAAGGTTCAATATTATTGATGCTAACACCATTTCTTCCAATAAGTTGGATGTTGTTTCTTTCTCCTATGCCGCTTTAGAACATGGGAAATACTATTTCTTTGCCTTCTTTGATTGAAAATGGTGGTGAAAAGAATGTTCTTATTTTTGATATTTTAACATATGGTATAGCAATCTTGTTAATATTGGTGATCCTTCTTTAAAAAAATAATATTTAGATACCTGATAATTCTCTCATTATGAATAGTTCTATTTCAATTCAAAATGATGGTTTTTCTATGGATAGTAATTATGTTTAGAATTTTGGTAATATGCTATATGTTTCTAAGGGATTTGGATCTTATTTTAATCTCTTACATGAAGATTGTACTAAAAATATGGATTCTGCTTCTCTTGCTTCTTTTAAGAATGAAGATAGAGATGAAACACTTTAGATTTTGTTGGAAGGTTAAATTATTGATAATTGTCTTCTTAATAAAGTTGATTTTGCTCCTTCTTTCACTTATGATCATGAAATGCATACTATTTCTGATTTTTCTTTGTCTAATTTTGTTGATGATTCTAAATGCTCTTCTTTGAAATTAATAGCTTCTGCTGATCCCCATGCCTTTTATAATAATACTAAATCATTATCGAATTCTTCCCCATGCCTTACATCTTCGTCTCTTTGGAGGTTCTTTGAGTTCTATGGATTCTTCCCTTGTCTTTTTTTTCTTTGCTTTTTTAGTTGTCTTCATTTTTTTCTTTATTTCTTTTGATGTATTAGTTTAGGGACTAAACTTTTCGGATTTTCCTATCACTCATTTGATATAGTTTTTTTAGTTTAGTCTCTAATATGGTCTTCTTGTATTTATTTTCAGAGAAATTATTTCCTTTAGTTAAAACCCTAAACACTAAACCCAAAACCCAAAACCCTAAAACCCTAAACCCTAAAGCCTAAACACTAAACCCTAAACCTTAAACCCTAAACCCTAACCCTAAACCCTAAACCCTAAACCCTAAAACCCTAAACCCTATAACCCTAAACCCTAAACCTAAAACCTAAACTAAACTAAATAATACTTAAAAATAAAATAAATAAAAACTTAAACCTAAATAAAATAAAATAAAAACTTACACTAAAACCTAAACCTAAAAATAAAATTAAATAAAAAATAAAAATAAACTATAATAAAATAAATAAAAACTTACTAAACTAAAAAATAAAATTAACCTAAAAAAAAACCTAAATAAAATAAAACTAAACATAAAATAAAAATAAAATAAACCTAAAATAAAATGAAAAGTAAATAAAACCTAAATCTAAAAAAAATAAATTTAAAAATAAATTAAAATTAGAACCTAAACCTTAAACTAAAAAAAACTAAACCTAAAGTAAAAAATAAAATGAACCTAAACCTAAACTAAAATAAACTAAACTAAAATAAATAAAACCTAAACCTAAACCTAAAATAAACTAAACATAACCCTAAACTAAATAAAATAAAATAAACTAAAAATAAACCTAAAACCTAAACCTAAAAAAATAAAATAAAAACCTAAACCTAAACCTAAAATAAAATAAACCTAAGCTAAAAAAAATAAAATAAAACTCAACTAAAAAAATAAACCTAAACCTAAAAAATAAACTAAGATAAAAGCCCTAAACTAAAAAATAAATACACCTAAATAAATAAACTAATCTAAATAAAATAAAGAATAAACTAAATACAAATAATAAATAATATAAACTAAAATAAATAAAAAATAAACTAAATAAACCTAAACCTACCGGTTTACTTAATTTAAAAAAAAACCTAAACCCTTAATCCTAAACCCTAAACCTAAAAAAGCTCTAAATCCTATACCTAAACTTTAAACCTAAACCCTAAACCCTAAACTCTAAACCCTAAACCCTATACCCTAACCCAAAATCCTAAACCCTAAAAGCATAAGCCCTAAAACCCTAAACCCTAAACTCGAAACCTCAATTGAGCAAATTTTTATGAAAGGTGATCTTAAAGAAGTCAACGAAGAGGTTGCAAAATACAAAGTTGGTGCTCTTGCCCTTGTTGGTCTTGTTGCACCTATTGATGAACCTCCAAGCAACACCGGTGTAGATCCTTCATACTTTCTTCCAGATCTCAACATCCCAACTAAGATCAACAAGGGTACTGTTAAAATTATCACCCCAATTGAGTTTATTAAAAAAGGCAACGAGGTGGAATCCTCAAAGGCTGCTCTCCTCACTAAGCTTGGGATTAGCCATCTCTTATGGCCTTGTCATCCATGTATGATGATGGTTTGATTCAATCTGAGGTGCTTGACCTCAAGATGATCTATCAGAAGTTTTGGCGTGCTTTAATGATCACTTCTCACCGGCCCCTTATCCCACCTTGCTACAAGCCCACATGTTCACCAACGCTACAAGAATGTCCTTGCCATCATGATTGCCACCGACATTGCACATACTTGCACACCGAGAAGGTTAAGGAGTATTTGATCCCAAGTAATTTGATGTGGTCTTGCTTGATGCTTAATTCTACTCCTTAACCATTGCTGGAAGAAAAGAAGGAAGTACGAGGAATCGATGATGATATGGGTTTCCCTTGTTCTAAGCTTTATTGTCTTTCTATAAAATCAAATTTTATCATCTCTAGAGTTAAAACATTTTATGAAATATAATTTTTGTGAATTTTATGCATTTTATTTTATCCTATTTTATTAGTTGTTAGAGGATAATTTTTTTTGATTTGGTAATTGTTTGTTATGGAATCATTTGAAAAAAAAATAATAAAAAACCCTAAACCCTAACCTAAAACCTTAAACCCTAAACCCTATTCGTGAACCCTAAACCCCAAACCCTAAACCTAAACCTAAAGTAACTAAATAAATTAAAAAATAAACTAAACCTAAAACTAATAAACCTAAACCTAAACCTAAACCCTAAGAATGGGAAAACTTTGAAAGGAACATCACCAACCAACCCCGCTTAGATATGGCTATGGAGGCAAAGGTGGAGTGGTGGAGGAAAAGGCTAGGAGCATAAAATGATGGGGGGGATGGAGGTGCTTGTGATATGGAGATGGTGGTCAGAGCAATAATGGTTATGGTGGTGGGAGGAGCGATGGAGGTTATAGCATGGTGGTGAGGAAGAGATCAAATGGGCTCCCACTACTAGAGAGGCTGAAACGAGAAATTGAAGAACTAACTACTATGGAACTATCTTTAGAATAGAGATGGTTCTAGTTATCTTAGGTTTTTGAATTTCTATGTGATTATTTTTATCTATTTCGCTGTTGTGTCTTAAAAAACTTGGTGTGTTACTTGGTTGATGAAATCGAGAAAAAGAAATATTGAATTTGAGTTTATTTTCTATAAAAAAAAACCAAAAACCCTAAACCCTAAACTTAAACCAATCAAACTAAAAACTAAAACCTAAACCTAAACCCTAAACTTTAAACCCTAAACCCTAAACCCTAAACCCTAAAACCCTAAACCCTAAATTCTAAACTCTAAACCTAAAACCCTAAACCCTAAACCCTAAACCCTAAAACCTAAACCCTAAACCTTAAACCCTGAACCCAAGCAAAAGACCCTAAACCCTAAACCCTAAACCATAAACCCTAAACTAACCCTAAACCCTAAACCCTAAACCCTAAAACCTAAAAATCTTAAAACCTAAACTAAAGCTGACTAAAACATAAAAAATAAAATAAATAAATAAATCTAAACAAAAATAAAATAAGAAAATAAAATAAAATAAAAAAATAAACTAAAACCTAAACATAAACCTAAACTTAAACGTAAAAAGAAAATAAAATAAAAAATAAAAAAACTAACTAAAATAAAATAAATAAAAACCTAAACTAACTAAAAATAAAACCTAAATAAAAAAAACTAAACCTAAAATAAAAATAACCCAAAATAAAATAAATTGAAACTAAATAAAAAAGCCTAAACCTAAAAAATAAACCTAAAAATAAAGTAAACCTAAACCATAAACTAAAAAAGCTTAAACCTAAAATAAAAAAAAAATAAAAAACCTAAACTAAAATAAATAAAACCAAAACATAAACCTAAATTAAACTAAACCTAAACCTAAACCTAAACTAAATAAAATAAAATAAACTAAAAATAAACCTAAACCTAAACTAAAAAATGAAACCTAAAATAATCCTAAAATAAAAACCTAAAACCTAAACCAAAAAAAAATAAAATAAAACCTAAACCTAAACCTAAAAAATAAAATAAAAAATAAAATCTAATCCTAAAATAAATTAAAATAAAACTAAACAAAAAAATAAACATAAACCTAAACCTAAACTAAACTAAAAATAAAATAAAATAAAACCTAAACTAAAATAAATAAACCTAAAATAAGTAAACTAAACTAAATAAAATAAATAAAAAGTAAAATAAACTAAATAAACTTAATTAAATAAAAGAAGAAATAAAAAATCTAATTTTTTCTCTATTAAAAAAAATTAAAACCCTAAACCCTAAACTAAAAAACTAAACCCTAAACCCTAAAACTAACCCTAAACCCTAAACCCTAAACTCTAAACCCTAAAACCCTAAACCCTAAACCTAAACCCCAAACCCTAAACCTAAACCCTAAACCCTAAAACCTAGAACCCAAAACCCTAAACCCTAAACCCTAAAAAAAGCTAAAACCTAAACCTAAACTAAATAAAACCTAAAAAATAAAATAAATAAAAAATCTAAACCAAATAAAATAAAAATATAAACTTAAACCTAAACCTAAAAAAATAAAATAAAAAGGATACATAAAACAAAAACAAAACCTAAAATAAAAATAAAATTAACCTAAAAAAATAAAATAAAAACTAAATAAAAACATAAACTTAAACAATAAAACTAAAAATATAACCTAAAAATAAATAAAACATATAACATAAACCTTAAACTAAAAAAAACCTAAACCTAAAATAAAAAAATAAAAAAACCTAAACCTAAACTACAATAAACGAAAATAAAATAAATAAAACCTAAACCTAAACTTAAAATAAATAAAACATAAACCAAAACCTAAACTAAATAAATAAAAGCTAAACCTAAAATAAAACCAAACCCTAAACTAAAAAAAACTAAACCTAAAATAAAAAAAAAAATAAAATAAACCTAAACCTAAATAAAATAAAATAAACTAAAATAAATAAAACCTAAACCTAAACCTACCTAAACTAAAATAAATAAATAAATTAAAAAACCTAAGCTAAAAAAATAAATATAAAAAAAACAAACCTAATATAAAAAACCTAAAAAAAACCTAAACTAAACCTAAACCTAAAATTAAAAAAAATAAACCTAAACCTAAAAAAAAAACTAAAATTAAAGTAAAACCTAAACCTAAACCTAAACCTAAACTAAAATAAACTAAAAATAAAAAACCTAAACAAAAATAAATAAACCCAAAATAAAAATAAAACTAGAAATAAATTAAAAATAAATTTAAACTAAAAATAAAACCTAAAATAAACCTAAAATAAAACCTAAAACCTAAATGTAAAAAAAAAATAAACCTAAACTCTAAAATAAAAAATAAAACATAAACCTAAAACTAAATTAAAAAAAACTAAATAAAAAATTAAACTTAAACCTGAAGCTAAACCTAAAAAATAAACTAAAATAAAAAAACCTAAGCTAAAATAAATAAACCTAAAATAAATAATCTATATTATAAAATAAAATAAACCAAAATCTAAATAAAAAATAAACTAAATAACCCTAAACCTAAAGTTTACCTAATTCAAAAAAAAAATAAAACCCTAATCCTAAACCCTAAAATAAAATAAACCCTAAACAATAAACCCTAAACCCAAACCCTAAACCCTAAACCCTAAACACTAAGTCCTAATCCCTAAACCCTAAAAACCTAAAAATCTAAATATAAACTAAATAAACTAAAATAAAATAAATAAAAGCCTAAACCTAAATAAAATAATTAAAATAAAATAAAATAAAACCTACACTAAACCTAAACCTAAACCTAAACTTAAAATAAAATAAAATAAAAATAAAACTAAACTAAAATAAAATAAATAAAACCTAAACTAAATTTAAAAAATAAAAAACCTAAAAAAATAATAAACCCAAATAAAATAAAACTAATCATAAAATAAAAAATAAAATAAACCTAAATAAAATAAAGTAAAAAACTAATTAAAACCTAAATAAAAAAATAAATGTAAAAATAAAACCTAAAATAAATAAAATAAACTCAAACCTAAACTAAAAAAACCTAAACCTAAAATAAAGAAAAGAAAATAAACCATCATAAACTAAAATAAACTAAAATAAATAAAACCTAAACCTAAACCTAAACTAAACTTAACCTAAACCCTAAACTAAATAAAATAAAATAAACTAAAAAATAAACATAAACTAAACTAAAAAACAAATAAACCTAATAAAAAACCTAAATAAAATAAAACTAAACCTAAAATACAAATAAAAGAAACCTAAAATAAAAAAATAAAATAAAACTAAATAAAACCTAAACCTAAGAAAAAACCTAAAAAATAAACAAAAATAAAACCAAAAAACCCTAAACTAAAAACCTTAACTAAATAAAATAAAATAAAGCAAACCTAAAATAAAATAAACTAAACTAAATAAAAAATAAACCTAAACCTAAACCAAAACTAAATAAAATAAAATAAACTAAAAAATAAACCTAAACCTAAACTAAAAAATAAAACTTATAAAAAACCTAAAATAAAAACATAAAACCTAAACCTAAAAAAATAAAATAAAACCTAAACCTAAAAAAAATAAAAAATAAAACCTAATCCTAAAAAATAAAATAAAAATAAACTAAACTAAAAAATAAACATAAACCTAAACCTAAACCTAAACCTAAAAAAATAAATAAAATAAAACCTAAACTAAAATAAATAAAATAAAATAAATAAACTAAACTAAATAAAAAAGAAAATAAACCTAAATCAAAATAAAGTAAAATAAATAAAAAAACTAAATAAACCTAAACCAAAACTTAATTTAAAAATAAAAAAAAATAATAAAAAATTAAAATACCCAAAAAACCTAAACCCTAAACCAAAAAAGCTAAACCTAAACCCTAAATCCTAAGCACTAAAACCATAACCTAAACCCTAAACCCTAAACCCTAAATCCTAAAATAAACACTAAACCCTAAACCCTAAACCTTAAAAAAAAAAACCTAAACCCTAAACCCTAAAACCTAAACCCAAAACCCTAAATCATAAACCTAACCCTAAAATCTAAAATATAAAATAAAATAAGTAAAATCAATAACAACCTAAACTAAAAAACATAAACCTAAACCTAAAAAAGTAAAATAAAATAAACTAAATAAAAAAATAAATATAAATAAAATCTAAATTAAACTAAAAAATAAAATTAACTTAAGAGTAAAAACCTAAATAAAATAAAATAAAACATAAATAAAAAATAAAAAACCTAAAATAAACCAAAAATGGAATAAAATAAAAACTAAAAAGAAAACAAAAAAGTAAAACCTAAACCTGAACTAAAAAAAAGCTAATCCTAAAATGAAAATAAACTAAATAAAATAAAATAAACCTAAAATTAAACTAAAATAAACTAAACTAAATTAAATAAAACCTTAACCTTAACCCTAAACTAAATAAAATAAAATAGTTAAAATAAACATAAATGTAAATAAAAATAAAACCTAAAAGTAAACCTAAAATAAAAATTTAAAACATAAACCTAAAAAAATAAAAATTAAATATAAATATAAAATAAAATAAAATTAAACCAAAAAATTAAAATAAAAAATAAAACTCACTAAAAATAAACTAACCTAAACCTAATCCAAAAAAAAAATAAAACCTACACTAAAATAAAAACTTAGACTAAATAATAAACTAAAATAAATAAACTAAACTAAATAAAAATAAAAAATAAACATAAAATAAAATAAAATAAACTAAAATAAATAAAAATAAAATAAATAAAATAAAAAAAAATAAACTAAATTAACTAATTAAAAAGAGAAGAAATGTTGTAAATATGAATTTGTTCTTTATTAAAAAAAACCAAAACCCTAAGCCCTAAACTAAATCTAGAACCCTAAACCTAAAACTTAAACCCTAAACCCTAAAAACCCTAAACCTAAAACCCAAAACCCAAAACCCAAAACTCAAAAGCCAAAACCTTAAACCCTAAAATGTAAATGCTAAACCTTAAACCCTAAACCCAAAAAAAAACCCCTAAACCTTAAACCATAAACCTTAAACTAACCCTAAACCCAAACTCTAAAAAGCTAAAAACCTAAACCTAAACTAATTAAAACCAAAAAAAAATCCTAAAATAAAATTAGAAAATAATATAAAATAAAACATAAACTAAAACCTAAACCTAAACCAAAAAAGAAAATAAAATAAAAAAAAATAAAACTTAACTAAAATAAAATAAATATAATCTAAACTAAACTAAAAATAAAAAACATAAATAAAATAAAAATAAGCCTAAAATAAAATAAAATAAACATAAAATAAAAAATAAAATAAAATTAAATAAAATCTAAAAAAATCAACCTAAAATAACATCCTAAACTAAAAAAACCTAAACCTACAAAAATAATATAATAAACAAAATAAAATAAACCTAAACCTAAACTAAAATAAACCAAATTAAAATAAATAAAATTAAAACATAAACCTAAACCATAAACTAAATAAATTAAATTAATTAAAATAAACCTAAACCTAAATTAAGAAATTAAACCTAAAAACAAACCTAAAATAAAAACATAAACCTACACATAATATAAAAAAATAAAACATAAACCTAATAAATAAAATCAAAATAAAAGTCAACTAAAAATAAACTTAAACATAAACCGATCTAAAAAAATAAACTAAAATAGAAAACCAAGACTAAAGTAAATAAACCTAAAATAAATAAACTAAACTAAATAAAAATTAAAAATAAACATAAATAAAAAAAATAAAAAAAGAATAAAATAAATCAAAAATAAACTAAACAAACTAATTAAATAAAAGAAGAAATAAATCAATTTATTCTCTTAAAGAAAAATCAAAAAAACCCTAAATCAAACTAAACCTGATCTAAATCTAAAACCTAAACTTAAACCCTAAACCCTAAACCCTAAAGTAAAAGTAAATAAAACCCTAAACCTAAACCAAAACCCTAAATGCTAAACCCTAAACCCTAAACCTAAAACCTAAACCTAAACCCTAAACCTAAATTAAAAAAACCCTAAACCTAAATAAACTCCAAACTCTAAACTCTAAACCTAAACCCTAAACACCAAACTAAACCTAAAAAATAAAATATACAAAAAATCTAAACCAAAATAAAATAAGAAAATAAAATAAAATAAAACATAAACTAAAACCTAAACCTAATACTAAACCTAAACCTAAACCTAAAAAAAAAAAAAAATAAAAAATAAAACTTAGCAAAATAAAATAAATTAAAACCTAAACTAAACTAAAAAATAAAAACCTAAATAAAATAAAACTAAACCTAAAATGAAAATAAAATTAACTAAAAAATATAAATAAAACTAAATAAAAAAATTAAACCTAATCAATAAACCTAAAAAAAAATAAATAATAAAAAACCTAAACCTAACTAAAAAAAAACTAAACCTAAATAAAAAATAAAATAAACCTAAATATTAAATAAAATAAATAAAACCTAAACAAAAAAGCTAAAAAATAAACTTAAACTAAAAAATAAAATGTTAAAACAATAAAATAAAAACCTAAAACCTAAACCTAAAAAAAATAAAATAAAACCTAAACCTAAATCTAAAATAAAAAATAAACCTAACCTAAAAAAACTATAAAAAAAACTAAACTAAAAAATAAACCTAAACTAAAACCTAAACCTAAAATAAACTAAAATAAAATAAGCTAAGATAAATAAATTAAACTAAAAATATAAAATAAACATAAATAAAAAGAAATAATAAAATAAATTAAATAAACTAATTAAACAAAAAAGAAATGTTGTAAATTGGAATTTGTTCTCTATTAAAAAATAAACTAAAAACCCTAAACCCTAAACAAAAACATAAACCCTAAACCTAAACCTTAAACCCTAAACCCTAAACCCTAAACCCTAAAACCCTAAACCCTAAACCCTAAACCCTAAACCCAAACCCTAAACCCTAAAACCTAAACCCTAAACCCTAAACCCTAAACAATAAACCCTAATAAGCAAAAAACTTATACCTCAATTAATTAAAACCTAAATATAAAATAAATAAAAAATTAAAGCAAAATAAATTAAAAACATAAACTAAAACCTAAACCTAAACCTAAAAATAAAATAAAATAAAAAAACAAAACTAAAATAAAATAAATAAAAACCTAAACTAAACTAAAAAGAATAAAAAACCTAAATAAAATAAAAAACTAAACATAAGATAAAATAATAAATTAACCTAAAATAAAATAAAATAAAACTAAATAAAACCTAAACCTAAATAATAAACCTAAAAATAAAACATAAAAATAAATAAAAAATATAACCTAAACCTTAAACTAAAAAATAAACCTACACCTAAAGTAAAAAATAAAAAAAACCAAAACCTAAACTAAAATAAACTAAAATAAAATAAATAAAGCCTAAACCTAAACCTAAAATAAACTAAACCTAAGCCAAAACCTAAACTAAATAAATAAAACCTAAACCCTAAACTAAAAAAAAAACTAAACCTAAAATTAAAATAAAATAAACCTAAACCTAATTATAAAAAAATTAACTAAAATAAATAAAACCTAAACCTAAACTAGAAAAAATAAATAAAATAAAAATAAACCTAAACTAAAAAATAAAATCTAAAAATAAACCTAAAATAAAAACCTAAAACCTAAACCTAAATAAATAAAATGAAAACCTAAACCTAAACATAAAATTAAAAAAAATAAAACCTAAACCTAAAAAATAAAATAAAAATAAAACTAAAATAAAAAAACCTAAACTAAAATAAATAAACCTAAAAAAATAAGCTAAACTAAATAAAAATAAAAACAAACCTAAATCAATAGAAAAAATTTAACTAAATAATTTTAAACCTACAAGTTTACTTAATTTTAAAAAAATTAAAAAAATAAAAACTAAATTTAAAAAAAAAATCCTTACCCTCAACCCTAAACCCTAAAACCCTAAACCCTAAACCTTAAACCCTAAACCCTAAACCCTAAACCCTAAACCATATAACCCTAAACAATAAACCCTAAACTGTAAACCCTAAACCCTAAACCCTAATCACTAAACCCTAATCCCTAAACCATAAACCCTAAAACATAAAAACCTAAAAATCTAAACATAAACTAAATAAAACCTAAAAATAAAATAAATAAAAAAGCCTAATGCTAAATAAATAAATAAAATAAAATAAAATAAACTAAACCTAAACCTAAACCTAAACTTATAATTAAAATAAAATAAAAAATAAAAACTAAAATAAAATTAAATAAAAAATACTAAACTAAACTAAAATAAATAAACCTATGCATAAAAACACAAAAAAATAAAAATTAAACCTAAAATAAAAAAATAAAACCAAATAAAAACATAAACCAAAAAGATAAATGTCAAAATAAAACCTAAAAAATAAAAAAAAATAAAACTTAAACCTAAACTAAAAAAAAAACCTAAACCTAAAATAAAGAAAAGAAAATAATCATACCTAAACTAAGATAAACTAAACTAAAATAAATAAAACCTAAACTAAACTAAACCTAATCTCTAAACTAAATAAAATAAAATAAACTAAAAATAAAACTAAACTAAACTAAAAAAAACAAAATAAAACTAAGAATAAAAAACCTAAATAAAATAAAAATTAAACCTGAAATAAAAATAAAATAAAATAAAAACTAAATAAAAAATCTAAACCTAAAATACCTAAAAAATAAAAAAAAAATTTAAACCCAACTAAAAAAACCTAACAAAATAAAAATAAAATAAACCAAAACCTATCTAAAATAAATAAAACCTAAACTAAACCTAAAATAAACAAAACCTAAACCTAAACCTAAACTAAATAAAATAAAATAAATTAAGAATAAACCTAAACCTAAACTAAAAAATAAAACCAATAATAAACTAAATAAAACCTATAACCCGAACCTAAACAAAAAAATAAAAAACCTAAACCTAAAAATAAATAAATATAAAAATAAACCTAACCTAAAAATAAAGTAAAAAATA
Organism: Cymbidium sinense; assembly: GCA_021442155.1. Classification (NCBI taxonomy): domain Eukaryota; kingdom Viridiplantae; phylum Streptophyta; class Magnoliopsida; order Asparagales; family Orchidaceae; genus Cymbidium; species Cymbidium sinense. Next base: position 211,286 of record JAKCPB010001044.1, read on the forward strand.
AACTTAAACCTATACCTAAACCTAAACCTAAAGAATAAATAAAAAATAAAAATCCTAAACTAAAATAAATAAAGCCAAATAAATAAATAATTAAATAAAATAAAAAATAAACCTAAATCAAAATAAAAATAAAATAAAGTAAAATAAATAAAATAAACTAAATAAACCTAAACTACTAGTTTACTTAATTTTAAAAAATAAAAAAAATAAAACCTATTCTTAAACCCTAAACCTAAAGCTAAAACCATAACTAAACCCCAAACCTAAACACTAAACCCTAATCCTTAAAACCCTAAACCCTAAACCTAAATCCTAAACTAAAGCCTAAAACCCTAAACCCTAACCCTAAACCATAAAACCCTAAACCCTACTAAACCCTAAACCCAAATCCTAAACCCTAAAACCATAAATAAACTATAAACCCCGAACCCTAAAATGTAAAACCTCAAACCTAAACTAAATACACCTAAAATAAATATAAAAAAAAATCTAAACTGAAATATAATAAAATAAATAAAATAAAATAAAAACCTAAACTAAAACCTAAACCTAAAAAATAAAATAAACTAACTAAAATAAACAAAAATAAAATAAACAAAAACCTAAATTAAACTAAAAAATAAAATAAACCTAAGAGTAAAAAACTAAAATCAAATAAAAATTAAACATAAATTAAAAATAAAATAAACCCAAAATAAACCTAAAATATAATAAAATAAAAACTAAATAAAAACCTAAACATAAAAAAGTAAACCTAAAATAAACCTAAACCTAAACTAAAAAACAAAACATAATCCTAAAATGAAAATAAAATTAAAAAAACCTAAACCTAAACTAGATAAACTAAATTAAAATAAATACAAAGAAAACTTAAATCTAAACCATAAACTAAATAAAATAAAAAAAAATTAAAAATAAACTTAAACCTAAATAAAAAATAAAACCTAAAAATAAGCCTAAAATAGAAACTTAAAACCTAAACCTAAAAAATTAAATAAAAACCTAAACCTAAACAAAATAAAAAAACTAAAACCTAAACCTAAAAATAAACCTAAACCTAAACCAAATAAAAAAATAAACTAAAATAAAATACCTAAACTAAAATAAAAAACCTAGACTAAAATAAATAAACTTAAGATAAATAAACTAAAGTAAACAAAAATAAAACATAAACATAAATAAAAATAAAAAATAAACTAAATAAACTAGTTAAACAAAAGAAGAAATGTTATAAATTGGAATTTGTTCTCTAGTAATAAATAAACCAAAAACCCTAAACCCTAAACTAAAACTTGAACCCTAAACCCTAAAAACCCTAAACCTAAAATCCAAAAGCCAAAAGCCAAAAGCCAAAACCCTAAAACTCTAAACCGTCAACCTTAAATCCTAAAACATAAATGCTAAACCCTAAACCCCAAACTCTAAACCCTAAAAACCGAAAAACCTAAACCTAAACTAATTAAAACCTAAAAATAAAATAAATAAATAAAAACCAAAATAAAATTAGAAAATAAAATAAAATAAAAATATAAACAAAAATTGAAACCTAAACCTAACAAGAAAATAAAATAAAAAAAACCTCAACCTAAATAAAATAAAATAAACCTAAACCTAAACTAAAATAAATAAAACCTAAACCAAAAAAATTTAAAATAAACTGAAAATAAACTTTAACAAAAAAAATAAAACCTATAAATAAACCTAATAAAAACCTAAAACCTAAACCTAAACCTCAAAAATAAACTAAAATAAAAACTAAATAAAAATAAATAAACTAAAGTAAATAAAAATGAAAAGAAACCTAAATAAAAATAAAAAATAAACTAAATAAACCTAAACCTACCAGTTTACTTAATTTCAAAAAAAATAAAAAAATAAAAAAAATTTTTAAAAAAAAACCCTAACACTAAACCCTAAACCCTAAAACCCTGATCCATAAACACTAAACCCTAATCCCTAACCCCGAAACACTAAAACATACAACCCTAAACCATAAACCCTAAACCCCAAACATTAAACCCTAAACCCTAAACACTAAACCCTAATCTCTAAACCCTAAACCCTAAATCCTAAAAACCCCAAAACCTAAACTAAACTAAATAAAACCTAAAATAAATTAAATGAAAACTTAAACCTAAATAAAATAAAATAAAATAAAACCTAAACTAAAACTTAAACCTAAACCTAAACCTAAAAATAATAAAAAAAACTAAACTAAAATATAATAAATAAAAACCTAAACTAAACTAAAAAATAAAATAAACCTAAAAATAAAAAACCCAAATAAAATCAAAACTAAACATAAAATAAAAATAAAATAAAGCTAAAATTAAATAAAATAGAAACTAAATAAAGCATAAACATAAAAAATAAATGTAAAAATATTACCTAAAAAAAATCAAAAGCCTAAACTAATTAAAAAATACCTAAACCTAAAATAAAGAAATAAAATAAACCTAATCCTAAACTTAAATAAACTAAACTAAAATAAATAAAACCTAAACCTAAACCCAAACTAGATTAAACCTAAACTCTAAACTAAATAAAATAAAATTAAATTAAAATAAACCTAAACCTAAAAATAAAAAGTAAAACCTAAAAATAAACCTAAAATGAAAACCTAAGACCTAAACATAAAAAAACAAAATAAAAACCTAAATGTAAACCTAAAAATAAAAAATAAAACCTTAACCTAAAATATAAAATAAAGAGGAAACAAAATTAAAAAATAAAGATAAACCTAAACTTAAATTAAAAAATAAATTAAAATTAAAAACCTAAATTAAAATAAATAAATTAAACTAAATAAAAATAAAAAATAACTTAAATAAAATAAAATAAAATAAAATAAATAAACTAAAACCTACTGATTTACTTAATTTTCTTTTAAAAAAGAACACTAAACCATAAACCTTAAACCCTATACCCTAAACCCTAAACCATAAAACTGACTCTAAACCCAAAATCCAAAACCCCAAATGAACCCTAAACCTACAACCATAAACCCTAAATTTTAAACCTACAACCCTAAACCATAAAAAATCCTAAACCCTAAGCCCTAAACCCTAAACCCTAACCTTAAACCTAAACCCTAAAAGCATAAACCCTAAACCCTAAACACTAAACCCTAAACCTCAAATGCTAGACCTAAACCTAAAGTAACTACAAAAATTAAAATATAAACCTAAACCCTAAAACAAAATAAACTAAACCTAAACCCTAAGAATAAAACCTTGAAGGCGAACATCACCATCACCTAGATCTAAAAGGCAGAAAGGTTATAGTAGTGGTGGTGGGGATTTAGAGGGTGGAAATGGAGGCATAAATAAAAATGAGAAAAGGTTACACTGGTGGTGAGAGAGATTGGGATAAATGGATCCTACAGAGGCCGTGGTTTTGGGAAATGGAGAAACTAAGAATGGTTGATCCAATTATGGAACTGTCTTTATAAGAGACAGCCTAGTTATCTGTGGTTTTGATTTTTTTTATGCATGCTCATTTTTTATCTATGTCGTCACTTGTGTCTTAGAAAACTTGGGGTGTTACTTGGCTGATGAAATCACAAAGAAGAAATGTCGAATTTGAATTTGTTTGGCATTAAAAAAAACCCAAAATCTTAAACCCTAAACTAAAACATAAACCCTAAACCTAAAAGCTAAACCCTAAACCTTAAACCTTAAATGCTAAAACCTAAACCCTAAACCCCAAACCCTAAACCCTAAACCTTAAACTATAAACTAGCCCTAAACCCTAAACCTAAACCTAAAATAAAGTAAACCTAAACCTAAACCTAAACTAAATAAAATAAAATAAACTAAAAATAAACCTAAACCTAAACTAAAAAATAAAACATAAAAATAAACCTAAAATAATACCTAAAACCAAAACCTAAAAAATAAAAGAAAAACATAAACTTAAACCTAAAGATAAAAAATAAATCCTAAACCTAAAAAATAAAATAAAAATAAAACTCAACTTAAAAATAAACCTTAACCTAAAAATAAAAAAAAATAAAACTCAACTAAAAAATAAACCTTAAACTAAAGATAAACCTAAAAAATAAAATAAAATAAAAACCTAACTAAAATAAATAAAAATAAAAAATAAACACAAATTAAATTTAAAATTAAATTGAATAAATAAACCTAAACCTACAGGTTTACTTTATTTTAAAAAAAAAAACCCTAAACCTTAAGCTAACCATAAACCTTAAAGCCTAAACACTAAACTCTAAACCCTAAACCCTTACCCTAAACCCTAAACCCTAAAACCCTAAACCCTAAACCCTAAACCCTAAAAACCTAAACCTAAGCTAAATAAAACCTAAAAATAAAATATATAAAGAAACTTAAACCAAAAGAAATAAATAAATAAAATAAAATAAAAACCTAAACTAAAACTAAAGTCTAAACCTAGAAAAAAATAAACTAATAAAAATAAATTAAATAAAATAAATAAAAACCTAAACTAAACTAAATAAAATAAAATAAACCTAATAATAAAAAACCTAAATAAAATAAAAACTAAATATAAAATAAGAATAATAAACCTAAAATAAAATAAAATAAAAACTAAATAAAAACCTAAACCTGAACAATAAACCTAAAAATAAAACCTAACAATAAAAAAAATCTACACCCACAACTAAAAAACCTGAACCAAAAGTAAAAAAGAAAATAAACATAAACCTAAACTAAAATAAACTAAACTAATGTAAATAAAACCTAAACCTAAACCTAAATAAACTAAACCTAAACATAAGCTTAAACTAAATAAAATAAAATAAACTAAAAATAAACATAAACCTAAATTAAAAAATAAAACATAAAAATAAACCTAAAATAAAAAACTAAAAACTTTAACCTTAAAAATAAAATAAAAACCTAAACCTAAACCTAAAATAAAAATAAACATAAACCTAATAAACCCTAAAACCCTAAACCCTAAACTCAAAAAACCCTATACCCTAAATCGTAAACTCTAAACCCTAATCTATCCACAAACCTTATGCTAACCCTAAACCCTAAACCCCAAAAACCTTAATCCCCAAGTTTACATAAAACCTTAAACTCTAAACCTAAACTATAAAGCATAACCCTAAACCCTAAACTAAACCTAAACCTAAAACCTAAATCCTAAACTAACCCTAAACCTAAACCCTAAATAATAAACTAACCTTAAACTCTAAACCCTAAACCCTAAACCCTAAATAAAACACTATTAAACCTAAACTCTAAACCTAAACCCTAAACCCTAAACCTAATTAACAATGGATCCTAAACCCTAAACCCCAAACCCTAAACCCTAAACCCTAAACCCTAAACCATAAACCTTAAACCTTAAACTATAAACCCTAAACCTTAATACCTAAAAACCTAAATTAAATTAAACCTAAAAATAAAATAAATAAAAAAAACCTAAACCTAAAAGAAAATGAAAACATAAACTAAAACTTAAACTTAAACATAAACCTAAACCTAAAATAAAAACTAAACTAAAATTAAATAAATAGAAAGCTAAATTAAACTAAAAAAAGAAAATAAACCTAAACATAAAAAACTTAAATAAAATAAAAAAATAAACCCAAAATAAAATAAAATAAATAAAAAAAAACCTAAATCAAAAAAATAAACCTAAAAATAAAAAATAAAACCTAAACCCTAAACTAAAAAAAACTAAACTTAAAATAAACAAAATAAAATAAACATAAACCTAAACTAAAATAAACTAAACTAAAATAAATAAAACCTAAACCCTAAACCCGACACCCTAAAACCCTAAACGCTAAACCTTAAACCTTAAACCCTGTGCCCTAAAACTTATAACCCTAAACCCTAAACCCTAAACCCGAAATGCTAAAGCCTAAACCCTAAACCCTAAACCCAAAATCTTGAACCGTAAAGCCTAAAAACCTAATTTCCTAAACCTAAAAATAAAATAAATAAAAACCTAAACCTAAATAAAATAAAAAAAATAAAAAATATTAAAATCAAAACTAAAACATAAACCTAAAGCTAAACCTAAACAAAAAATAAAAATTTAAAACTAAACTAAAATAAAATACATAAAAACCTAAACTAAACTAAAAAAATAAACCAAAATAATAAACCTAAAAATAAAACCTAAATCATAAACAAAAAAAACCTAAACCTAAAATAAAAATAAAATAAACCTAAACCTAAATTAAAATAAACTAAACTAAAATAAATAAAACCTAAACCTAAACCTAAAATAAATAAACCTAAACCTAAACGAACTAAATAAAATAATATAAACTAAAATAAACCTATACCTAAACTAAAAAATAAACATAAAAAAAATAAACCTAAATAAAAAAAACCTAAATCCTAAACAATAAAAAAAGTAAAATAAAACTTAAACCTAAACCTAAATATAAAAATAAAACCTAAGAAAAATAAAAAATAAAATAAAATTAAACTAAAACATAAACCTAAACTTAAACCTCATAAATAAACTAAAACAAAAAAACCTAAACTAAAAAAAAAAAAATACACATATAAAATAAACTAATTAAAATAAAATAAAAATAAACCTAAATAAAATATAAAATAAACTAAATTAAACCTATTAGTTCTTTAATTTAAAAAAAAAACCTAACCCTAAACCTAAACCTAAACACTAAATCTAAAAAACCTAAACCCTAAAACTAACTCTAAACCTAAACTAAACCTAACCTAAAACCTAACTAAATCTTAAACCTAAGCTAAACCTAAAACTAAACCTAAACCCTAAATAAAAAACCCTAATCTAATCTATAAAAATCTAACCTAACTAAACCCTAAACTTAAAGAAACCTAAAACTAAACCTAAACCTAAACCTAAAATAAACCTAAAACCTAAAACCCTATACACTAATTCCAAACCAAACCTAAAATAACCCTAAACCATAAAGCCTAAAACCTAAACCCTAAAGTTTAAACACTAAACTTAAAACTAAAATAAAAACATTAACCTTAAACCAAACCCTAAAACTCAAACACTAACCTAAACCCAAACTAAAAACTATAAGTTAAACCTACCCTAAACCCTAAACTAAAATAAAATAAAATAAAATCATAAACTAAATCCTAAACCTAAACCTATAAATAAAAAATAAACTAAATCAACCCAAACTTACTAGTTTACTTAATTTTTAAAAAATAAAAAAATAAATGAAAAAAAACCATAATCTTAAACCCTAAACCCTAAAGCTACCCCGAAACCCTAAACTATAAATCCTAAGCCAACAATCATAAACTTTAGAACCTAAACCCTAAATAAACCCTAAAACTTTAGAAAGCCTAAATAAACCCTAAAACTATAAATCTAAACCCTAAACCTAAACCTAAACTCTAAAACCCTAACTAAAACCCTAAACCTAAACCCTAAACCCAAAACCCTAACACTAAACCCTAAACCCTAAAACCTTAAACCTTAAAACCCTAAACTCTAAACCCTAAACCCTAAAAAACCTAAACCTAAACTAAATAAAAGTTAAAAATAAAATAAATAAATAAACCTAAACTTAAATAAAATAAAAACCTAAAAGTAAAAAAAATAAACTAACTAAAATAAACAAAAAATAAAATAAATCAAAACTTAAATAAAATTAAAAAATAAAATAAACCTAAACCTAAACCTAAAATAAACTAAACTAAAATAAATAAAACCTTAACCTAATATAAACTAAACTTAAACATAGGCCTAAACTAAATAAAATAAAATAAACTAAAAATAAAACTAAAGTCAAAGTAAAAAATAAAAACTAAAAATAAACCTAAAATAAAAACCAACAACCTCAACTTAAAAAAATAAAATAAAAACCTAAACCTAAACCTAAACTAAACTAAACCTAAAACCTAAACTAAATAAAATAAAATAAACTAAAAATAAACCTAAACTAAACTAAAAAACAAAATAAACATAAGACTAAAACCTAAATAAAATAAAACTAAACCTAAAAAAATAAAATATACCTAAAATAAAATTAAATAAACCTACAACCTAAAAAAAACATAAAATTAAACCTAAAATAAATAATAAATAAAAAACCCTAAACTAAAAAAAAAACATAAACCTAAAATAAAAAAAATAAAATAAACCAAAACCCAAACTAAATAAACTAAACTAAAATAAAAAACCTAAACCTAAACTTAAAATAAACAAAACCTAAACCTAAACCTAAACTAAATAAAATTAAATAAACTAAAAATAAACCTAAACCTAAACTAAAAAATAAAACCTAAAATAAACCTAAAATAAAAACCTAAAACCTAAACATAAAAAAATAAAATAAAAACTTAAACCTAAAAAGAAAAATAAAAAATAAAACCTAATCCTAAAATAATAAATAAAAATAAAACTAAACTAAAAAAACATAAACCCAAACCTAAACCAAAACCTAAAAAATAAAATAAAAAAACCTAAATAAAAATAAATAAAGCTAAAAAAAATAAATTAAACTAAATAAAAATAAAAATAAACCTAAATCAAATTAAAAAATAAACTACACTAAAATAAATAAAAAATAAACTAAATCAACCTAAACTTAGTTTACTTAATTTTAAAAAATAAAAATAATAAATGAAATAAAAAACCCTAATCTTAAACCCTAAACCCTAAAGCTATAAAACCCTAAACTATAAATTAAGACAATCATAAACTTTAGACCCTAAACCCTAAACCCTAATCCCTAAACTTTAAAGCCTAAAGTCTAAAGCCTAAATCCTAAAAACTAAAAATCCTTAAACCCTAAACCCTAAACCCTAAACTAACCCTAAACCCTAAACCCTAAAAACCCTAAACCCTCAACCCAAAACCCTAACACTAAACCCTAAACCCTAAAACCTTAAACCCTAAAACCCTAAACCCTAAACCCTAAACCCTAAACCCTAAAAAACCTAAACCTAAACTAAATAAAAGTTAAAAATAAAATAAATAAATAAACCTAAACTTAAATAAAATAAAAACCTAAACTAAAACCTGAACCTAAACTTAAAAGTAAAAAAAATAAACTAACTAAAATAAACAAAAATAAAATAAATCAAAACCTAAATTAAACTGAAAAATAAAATAAACCTAAACCTAAACCTAAAATATACTAAACTAAAATAAATAAAACCTTAACCTAATATAAACTAAACTTAAACATAGGCCTAAACTAAATAAAATAAAATAAACTAAAAATAAAACTAAAGTTAAAGTAAAAAATAAAAACTAAAAATAAACCTAAAATAAAACCAACAACCCAACTTAAAAAAATAAAATAAAACCTAAACTTAAACCTAAAAAATAAATAATAAATCCTAAACCTAAAAAATAAAATAAAAATAAAACTAAACCTAAACCTAAAAAATAAACTAAATAAAAAATCTAAAGTTAAATAAGTACACCTAAAATAAATGAACTAAACTAAATAAAACTAAAATTGAACCTAAATATAAATATAAAATAAAATAAACTAAAATAAATAAGAAATAAACTTAATAAACTAAAGAAATCTAAACCTACTTTAATTTAAAAAAGATAAAATAAAATAAAACCTAAACCTTGAACCCTAAACCCTAAATTCAAAAAACCCTAAACTATAAACCCTAAACCCTAAACCCTAAACTAAACCCAAAGTCTAAACCATAAACCTAAAACCCAAACTAAACTCTAAACCCTAAACTAAACCTAACCCTAAACCATAAAACCTAAACTCAAACCTAAAAAAACCCTAAAGCCTAAACACTAAACCCTTAACCCTAAACCCTAAAACCCTAAAGCCTAAAGCCTAAAAATTATTCTCTAAACCTTAAACCCTAACCCTAAACCCTAAAAACCTAAACCCTAAACCTAACCTAAACCAAAACTCACTAAATTCCAGCTCCTCTCGATTTTGGACTTTATGCTCTCTATTGGCGTTTCTGTATTTGGCCGCTTCTGCACTTCTCTCACCGAGTACATTGCACCTCAGATGTGATCCTTGATTGCAATGGCTGAGGCTCTCGTCTGGAATCCCCTGCCGCCTCTCGACGACCACTTTGCTCTCACTCTATAGGTTTTCTGATTCATTGCGGCCGCTATTAAATCATTCAAAGATGCTTTATCTGTAAGATCCCTAGCTCAAATGTTAATCTCATTTTGACTTCTTATCATGGATTGCCTAATGTGTCTGATCGATGTTGAGAAACTTGCTAAGCCCTTCGAAGTTCGCTTTGGTGGGTAAGTTCTCCTTAGACTCCCAATTCTTGATAACATTTTCTTTCATAGTTTAAAATTAACAGTTCTTTCTCTATCGTGATCGATCCCGCCACATTCTTATTCAACTTTCTAATGATTTAGATTACTGGGTTTTCACTTGTCATTTTTTTGTGCATAATTGTCAAATGCTTATTGAAATGGTCGCCTATTTGATGTCAAAGAAGAATCTCCCATTGTCCCTCTTTGGCTTGCTTTTCCTAACATGCTAATACATTATGTCACTCATCAAGTTTTGTTTGCGTTGGCCTTTTGGTAGACCTCTCCAAATAGACCAAGCAACACCAATAGATCTAGGCCATCACGCCAGATTCTCTTGAGATAGACATCACAAAGAAATATCCCAAAGAGGTTTGGATTGGCTCAAAAAAATTTGGATATAGTTAAAAAAGTCAAATTAAAAATTTTCCTATTTTTGCACTCACCTAAGATTCACGACACAACCACTGATTGCTTTGTGCTTCATCCCAATCTCAAGAAAAATTTACCACGAATATGACACCATTAATGGAACCAAAAACCAATACTCTAGCATATGTGCCTAAAGATACTCAAAAGAACCTCTCCTACCTACACCTCACCGATCTATCTAGTGGCAAACAATCTGACCTTGGTACTAAAACAACCAATGAGGGGTGTGATGTTACCAATGGCAATTTACCTAACTTCACCCCTGCTTGTAATAATCCAGTTTCCCACGATAGCTCTTTGCTTCATTTAAATCCTACTAAAAATCTGAATGGTAGCCTTATATTGGACACCCAATTAAATAATTTGAATGGGAATCATATAATAGATCAAATCAATAATGACCCTATGGTTTGAAACATATTGAGAAAGATATTTGTATTATGAATGGTGCCACAACTTTCACATCTATTTCCTTCGAGTGATATCAATTGATCCCAATTTCTACTTACCCAATATGGAAGAAGGTGAAATCCTCTTCTAAATCATTGATAGATTCTTCTACTATTCGAAACCCAAAATCAATCTCTTTCTCGATGGAGATAATTTGGACCCTTTCAAATTGTTAAAACAAAACCCTTCAAAGCAAAATTTTCTAATAATAACCTCTAGAATCACCGCTCTTTTTTTCCACCCCACACAAGTAATGTGCCATCATTTCTCCTCTCTTTCCTTTCTTTTACTTTTCCCTTTGGTTGTCCCCTTATGATTAATTTTCTTATTTGGAATATCCGGGTCTCTTCCTCGTCGCAATCGTGTTAGAGTCTTTGTCGTGTTCATAATATCAAGTTACTTGTTCTTATTGAACCTTTCATTAATTCTTCTAATATTGCTTTTGTCGCTAGATCCCTTGGCTTTCATAATTTCTTCTTCAATCTTAATAATAAAATTTGGTACTTTTGGCACAACTCCATCACCATTTCCATCATTGATAATCTTGACCAATTGGTTAATGTCAAAATCTCCTTAGGTGACTTATCAACTTTTGGCTCTTTTATCTATGCCTCTTGTAATAGAGCTGGTAAGAACATCCTCTGGAATCACTTACGCACCTTCGCCTCCTCGGCTAACCTTCCCTGGTTGGTTGGAGGTGATTTCAATACTATCATAGCTAGTTCTGAAAGAAGAGGAGGATGTTCTCTAACCTTCATTCCATGGAGGATTCTCAAACCCTTGATTGATGATCGACATTGGTTTCACTGGTCTAACTTCATGTGGAACAACTCTAGGCTTTGGCGTCTTGATAGGGCCCTCTTTAATTCTCTTTGGATCAATCAATGGTCTTCTACCATTGTTGAGCATTTGAGCGTAACTTTGTCGACCATGCTCCTCTTGATTTCCTTCAATAATCCCCAAACCCATCTACTCCCCTCCTTTCGATTTCAAAACATGTGGACCCAACATAGTGACTTCATGAATGTCGCTATCACCAAATTGATGGCCCCTTTTCCTGGATAATTAAAGGTATGACTCGTTATGGCTTAAGCTCAAAAGACTTAAACAAAATCTTAATTGGTGGAACAAACTCATTTTAAAAATCTTTTCACAAATCTTAAAGCTATGGAACAAGAGGTTTGTTCTCTTGAGGTCGTCAACGATCCTAGTAAACTTGAGGAGTTGAACATTACCAAGAATAACTTGCTTAATTATCAAAACATGGAAGAAACCTATAAAAAAGCAAAGCAAACATATTGAAGGTGACGTGTATTTTCATGCCATTTGTAATAAACGAAATCCTTAAACTTGATTAAGAAAATTAAGAACTCTAATGGTGAATGGATAACCGATAACAATGATATTAAGGATTCTCATTCATCATTTCCAAACTTTATTAAATTTGCCGCTGTTTGATACTTTATCAAACACCCATCTTATTCCTTCTATGATTAACAAGAGGATAATCATTTACTCACTATGTGCCCTTCCAAGAGGAGAGAGATTAATACTCTTAAGAACATGAACATCACTGTTGTGATGGCTATCGACCCACTTCTTTCAGCATCCATTTATTAAAACCGATTTAGTTAATGCCGTTATTGATTTTTTGATGGCTATCCCATTCCCAAATACTTTTCAAGCACTTCTATTGTCCTTATTCCCAAAACTAACCCCAATCTTGATTTTAGATTGATTAGTCTTTGCACCTTTTTCAAAACTCATTGCTAAATTAATCAATAATAGTCTTAACCCTTTGCTTCCTAAAATCATTTCCCTAATCAAACGGTTTTGTTAAACAGAACAATATCGATAATATTCTTCGCCAAGAAATGGTTCATGACATTGATATCAATTCTAGAGGAGGCAACATCTTATTCAAACTGGACATTGCTAAAGCCTTTGATAATCTCTCATTTCTCTTTCAAATCCTGAATTTGTTTGGTTTTTCTGATAGTTTTATCCAGATTATAAAAAGATGTATCATGAATGTCTGGTTTTCGGTTATCATGAATGGTGAGTCCATAGGTTTCTTTCCTTCAGCCATGGTTTGAGGCAAGGTGACCCACTATCACCTTCTCTTTTATCATCGCTATTGAATACACAAGGAGCCTTAATGATCTTTTCACTAATAAGCCTAATATGTCTTTTAAAACTCATGGAGGTTTCCTATTTCTCATCTTAGCTTTGTGATGATTTCATTATCTTCAACTCCTTTTCAACATGTTAAAACCATTAAGAACCTTCTAAATGATTTTGGTAAAGTTAGTGGTCTTTTCTTAATGAAGAAAATGCTATTTTATTCCTTCAACTAAGATTCCTCCATAGACTTAACCAAATAATTACTAATTTTAAGCAAAATCAACTCCCTCTTAATTACCTTGAGCTCCACTTTTCAAAGGCCATAAAAAGATCACACCTTTTGATGATCTAATTCAAAAAATTTCTAACAAACTTTCAATTTGGGAATTTCATTTACTCTCTTCTGGTAGGCTTACCTTGATCAAGAGCACTCTAAATTCCATGCCTATATACCTTCTTCAAACCATTGTGCCTACCAACTCTACCATAAATAGAATTGAGCGCCTCTTAAACAAATTCTTGGGAACCAACCAACATCCTCTAAAAGAATGCACTGGTCATCTTGGTCTAATAGTTGTGGTACTCTTGAAGAGGGAGGTTTGGGATGTAAATCCATCAAAGAAGTTATCCATGCCTTCTCCTACAAACTTTGGTGGAACTTTAGGAGCAAAATAGTCTTTGGGCTAATTTCATGACTTCTAAATATGTGGTAAACATCCTCTCATTTGTCCTTTAAATCGGGTGATTCTCCGTGTGGAGGAGACTTTGCTCACAAATGGGATGTAATCCTTAATTTTGGGGCATAAACTCAATTCTTTTTTGGCAAGACAACTGAATGGTTGTGATCCATTGATGACTTACTCTACACTCCTCACCTCCACTATTAGAGTTAATTCATTCTCGCAAAATCCACGTGGAACACTAGTAAGATTACTGATTCTATTTCTTCCACTTTCTTAAATATGATTACTAATATTCCTATCACCCTAACAATCATGATCGATTATCTTTAAGTTATCTCATAATGGGGATTTCAACCAAAAAATGTGTGATTCACATTAAAGACAATCAGGATTCTTCTATTGTGTTCTCCAAAATTTGGAATAACAATATCCCCTCTTCTTACTCGTTTAACTTGGCATATATCCTAAAAAACTTTATTCTCTTTATTGTGGGGTAAATGGTTTTATTTACCCTCTAAATGTCAATGTTGTTCTCATATTGAGAATGTTAACCATGTTTTGTTAATGGGACTATTGCCTCTAAAATTTGGATTTGGTATGACAATCTATTCAACACTAATTTTAATTGTTCTTTTACTTTATATCAACTTCTTGAAGTTTACTTTGACAATGCAATTAAAGGTCATATTAAAATCATAATCGCCATTACTCTTATTTGGTTCATATGGATGGACCAAATGAAGCTAAACATCATGAGATTCATGAATCACATGAGGATTATTGCTATAACTAAAACAAAATTTGTGACTTATTTAAAGCCAATTTAATCAATCACAAGCATTTTAAATAAATCGTCGCTAATAAACTGCCTCAACCTTCCGCACTGCCTTACTATCTAAATGATAGAATGGTTTTTTGGAAAAAACCTCTTGATCATATTATTAAAATTAATACTGATGGCTCTGTCTCTCATAATGGCTCGGGTTGTGGAGGCATTTTCAGGGATTCTAAGGGTATTGTTCTATGTGCATTTGCTTATCCCCTTATTTCTAGCACTGTTCCTTATACTGAGCTTATGGCTGTCCACAAAGCTCTAGAAATTTGTCTTCAAAATGACTGGCTCAATATTTGGATAGAGGTGGATGCTCTTCTACTGATTGACCTTTTGACTTCTACCAATATGAGCAACGCTTATTTGTACTACCTCCTCAAGCAAACTAGGGCTCTTCTCTCTCAACAATTTTACCATCACTCATGTCATGCGTGAAGGTAACGTGACTGATTACCTTGCAAATCGCGAGATTAGACAAGATATCATCTTCTTTGATCAATTTACATTACCCAAATACTTGCATGGTCCGGTTAACTTGGACAACTCGGGCTTCCTTACCTCGTAATCTAATTCTCCTTTTGCCTTTTTTTCTAGTTTTCGCTTTCCTTGTGTTCTTTATGGATACTCTTAATAGATATCATTGTCTTGTTGTTGGTTTTTTCTGGTTTGGTAGCCTTCCCAATGTCCCTGCTGTTCTGTCTTGGGTTGTTGAGTACACTTCCTGTTGTTATTTAACTTTTGCTCCTGCTAAATTTGTGCAGAACCTAAATGCTGGTTTCTCTTATCTCATTGATCTCCTTGCTGATTCTGGTGGATGCATTCTGATTGATGGGTTTTCTGATCAACCTCCTATTAGGTTTGCTCATCTGGTTATGCAGGATACTTTGGGTTCTTTTTTGCTGATGGGTTTTGTCCTTTCCTGGCCGCTTTGGATTTCTTTTTGGGTTTTTCAGCATGTTCTTATTGTGGTGGGATGGTCGGTTCTTAGACCCTTTGAATCCTTCCTTTGTTATTCTCAACCTAATACCCACTGGGTTTTGCCGATTCTTAACACTATTTTATTTACTTTGAATGGATGGAATTATGATCAACCTGTTGGTAATATGTTAGTTATCGCTCGGTGGATTACTACTTTGCATGCGATTCGAAGTTTTGGCTCTTTGGGATCAACTATCAACTACTAATGATGTTGACTGCTTGATGAACTTTGTTTTAGTTTTATTTGCTATTTATTTTATCCGCCGCTTTGGACTTCTTCTCACCGCCTACTTACATGATTGGTGTTTTCCCGTTATTATGGTCGCCGCCTACTAGACTTGCTCATATGCCTTCTCTTTGATTATCTATCTAGTTTGGTTTATACTTACCGGATAAGTCTACCTTTCCCTATAGAATTTTTATGTCGAAGCACCCTGTCTATGTTCAATGGTTTGGAATTAATTAAATTTTGGTTTTTGAAGGTTTGCTTCCATGGTTGTTTATTGATTTGGTTAATTATTTTCCATGGGTTTAGGGGCCTTTTATACCATTCCGCCAATTTTTTTTTTCCTTTTCAGATTTCTGCGTAAGCAAGCTCGTCTTGACTTTACCGACTTCAAATTATTGATCTAATGAAGTCTCTCCCACTGGTACCATTATTACATTAACTTCTCGATCACACCGATTGATTAGTTTGTGGTGGGTGTCATTGCCCCAGTTTGCTCATTTTTCTTTTTTGTTTTTGTCGCTTACACCTTTTTATGTTGCCATTTCCTTTGGCAAACTTGGATTATGGTGTATGTCGCTAAGCACTATTTATAACTGATTGCTCAAAGCCTACGGAATGGATTGGGTTTAATTTTCGTGGAGGTGTGAATCATATTTATACCATTATTTATATTGTAATCCATTTTGTTTTGTCTACCTTCGATTGGAGTGTCATTTCGTATGAGAGGTACTATAGATGTTACCGTGTCGCTTTTAAGGTTTTGATGTTTGTGGATTTGGTTTATCGATTAGTCTGACTACTATCTTAACTAGAGTATCCCTTTTGTTGCTAGTAGTCACACTGCCTAATCAACTGTTTCTACTTGATCTTAACCTATGGTTTGTATACTCAATGATTGTTATTATGGCAAGCCTGCTGTATTTCTACAAGAATTGTGGGTAATTGGGATATTGTCAGCTATGAATGTTCCTTATGTGGTAGCTTTTTTGATTTTCACCGATGGATTTTTGGGAGCCGACATTATCCTATATCTCTTAATATGCCGCTGTACTTTAATCTGCTATAATTTCTATGGTAGCTTAGGCTGGGACTTTGTGGATTTACCTTTCATTGACCGTTTTCTTAATTCTGATTACATGAGGTTACTTTGTTTGGCTTGGTTCCAGCAGATTTCATATGATTATGGGTTTTTATGCTCGTCGTGATTATGTTTATGTTTGTTTTGGCCATTGGTGTCTGCTATCTCAATTATGGTAGTATGTTCTCCTCTTTTGGTGGTTGGCTTTTCGCCATACTTTTGTCTTTTACTCTTTGGCTATTTGCTTGTTTTCTGATTCTCATATGAATCATATTTGACACCCTTTTTATCTTATTTTATTTTATGGATGCTTCTTTATTTCTTTTGGCTTTTGAATGCTCGTGTTATCTCTTTTCTCGATCGCTTCACCCGCTACCTCTGCTCGATTTGATGGTGCGTCTTATGAGATGGTAAAAGTGGTATTATGGCCGCTTAGTCCCTTCGTCTTGGTTGTTGCCTTTGCCGCCTTGTTCTGACCGATTGTTGATCCGATTATCCAATGATGGCCTTGAATGTCGCCATGGAGCGCCGCTCTAACTGCCTTTTGGTACCAATATTGGTTATCATACCCATTCCCTGTGGTTGAGCTATGTCGCCTTCCTTACTATTGTCTTTCTATAGACATCAACTGGGATTGTTTCGGTTGTTTTCGCACTAAAAGTTTCATTTACATATCATGTGATTGGGATGCTTTTAATTATAGCTCATTGACTTATCTAACGTGATTTTAAAGTGGTCTCCTCTCGAACTAATTTCTTTGTTGGATATGGCTATTCATGAGATTCTGGCTAAGATGGCTCATTCTCTTATGTTAATGTATTCTCATGTCAAGATGACTATATTGATGATAATTTTCTTGAATGAGACTCCTTATCCTTCAGTTCTTAGCAATTACCTATATATTTTAGATATGATTTTGCTTAGGTTTGCGTGTAATAATGCTCACAAGAATATCAACAACTGATGCTACCTTCTCACGTTTGTTGGCTATGATGGTTGTGATGATCTCTCCCTATTGGTTTGGTAGTAGCTCATGTGATGTAACCCTTCACAAGTTTGGATGCTCATACTTGCATTTGCCTCAACAGATGTGATTGAGCCTGAGCCTTCTATCACAATTCCTTACTTTCATACTCATAGTATATTGTTTTCTTCAAACTTTTGTCAGATACCTTAACTGCTCTAATCTTCCTCTATTATAACATTGTAGGTGATTCTCTCTCTTTGCAAGTCTGCCTCATTATCATGCATTCCCACATCCTCCGTGAGCATTGGCTTTATTCTTACTTTAGCTTATTATGTTAATCATCTTGTATCTTTTGATTGTTTTATGCTTTTACTCTTGGATGTACTTAGATAGGGGATTTACTCCTTAGGTCGATTGTAGCTCTTTGAGCGTAGTTCGAGTTTATCCCCTTTAAGGACCTTGTAACCCCCTTTTTGTGGCAATAAAATACCCCTACATGGGGCTTCCCTTAAAAAAAAAAAAAAAAACCCTAACCCTAAAACCCTAAGCCCTAAACCCTAAAACTGAACCTTAAAAACTAAACCCTAAACCTAAACCTAAAGAAAGTAAATATATACAAAAATAATCCTAAACCCTAAAACTTAATAAACCTAAACCTAAACCTAAACTAAAACCCTAATAATGGGAAGAACCTTAACGACAGGAACATCAAGATCAAAGCAATCTAGA
This sequence comes from Cymbidium sinense, assembly GCA_021442155.1. Lineage (NCBI taxonomy): Eukaryota > Viridiplantae > Streptophyta > Magnoliopsida > Asparagales > Orchidaceae > Cymbidium > Cymbidium sinense. The sequence continues at coordinate 230,009 of JAKCPB010001044.1, forward strand.
TTCAAGAGGGAGAAGGTAGTTTTCATAGTGGTGGATCTAGAGGCACTAGTGGATATGGAGGTGGTGGTAAGAGTAGTCGGGTTATAGAGGTGTGGAGCTGGAGGTTACAGTTTTCTAGAAGGGATAAGATATGATGATGGATCCACCAAGAGGTGGTGACGCTTTTAACGGGAACTGGAGAAACTGATGATCAATTGATCCGATCTGGTGCTTATGGATCTATGTCTTAATAGTAGAGATAGTTCTAGTTATCTATGGTTTTTTAATTTACTCTATGCGTGCTCATTTTTTATCTATATCGTTGCTTGTGTCTTAGAAAACTTGAGGTACTTAGTTGGTTAAATCAAAAGAAGAAATGTTGAATATGAATTTATTCTCTTAAAAAAAAATAACCTTAAACCCTAAAACCCTAAATTAAAACCTAAACACTTAAACCTAAAACCTAAACCCTAAACCCAAAACCTAAAAAAATAATAAACTTAAACCTAAACCCTAAACTCCTAAAACCTAAAACCTAAACCTAAACCTAAACCCTAAAACCTAAACCCAACCTAAACAAATTAAACTAAACTAAACCTAAACTAAACAAAAACTAAACCTTAAACTAAAATTTAAACTAAACCTAAACTAAACTTAAACTTAACCTAAACCATAAACCCTAAACCTAAACCTAAACCCTTAACCTAAACCTAAGCTTAAATTAAACCCTAAACCTAAAATAAAAACCTAAAACCTAAACATAAAAAACTAAAATAATAATGTAAACCTAAACCTAAAAATAAACAATAAACCTAGACCTAAAAAATAAAATAAAAATAAAATAAAACTAAACTAAAAAATAAACCAAACCTAAACCTAAACCTACAAATAAACTAAAATAAAATAACTAAAATAAATAAACTAAACTATATAAAAATAAAATGAACCTAAAATAAAAAAAATAAAATAAACTAAAATAAATAAAAAAAGTAACTAAATAAATAAAATAAACCTAAACCTACTGATTTACTTAATTTAGAGAAACATTTTAAAAAATTAATTAAAAAAAACCTTAAACCCTAAAAGCCATGAATCCTAAATCCTAAACTCTAACCCCTAAACCCAAAACCCAAAACCCAAAACAACCCTAAGCCCTAAAACCCTAACCCCTAAACCAAAACTCTAAACACTAAACCCTAAACATTATACCCTAAACCCTAAACCTAAAAACCCTAAACCCTAAAACCGTAAACCCTACCATAAAACCTAAACTAAATCTAAATCATAAGCTATCCGTAAATCCCTAACCCTAAACACTATAAACCCTAAACCCTAAAGCCTAAACACTGAACCTTAAACCTAAAGCTAAACCCTAAACCCTAACCATAATGGAGGTGCTAGTGGATCTGAGTGGACATGGAGGTAGAAGAGGAGAGGTTATAGCCATGGTGGTGGTGGAAGAATAGATCGGGATATGATGGCGATCCGCCACGAGAGGCAAGGGGTTTAGATGGAACTAGAGAAATAAGAACATCCAATCTACTACTTAGGGAACTGTCTTTAGTAGACGCTATTATCTAGGTTTTGATTTGCTCTATGCGTGCTTATTTTTTATTTTTGTCATCACTTGTATCTTAGAAAACTTGGTCTACTACTTGGTTGATGAAATTGAAAAGAAGAAATGTTGAATCTAAATTTGTTCTCTATTAAAAAAAACTTTAAACCTTAAACCCTAAACCCTAAGCTGAAACCTAAACCCTAAACCTTAAACCCTAAAAATACTAAAAACCCAAATAACCTAAACCCAAAACCTTAATCCATAAACCCTAAACTCTAAACCCTAAACTAACCTAAACCCTAAACCATAAATCCTAAACCCTAAACCATAAATTAAAAAACCCTAATCCCTAAAACCTTAAATCATAAACCCTAAACTCTAAACTAAACCCTAAACCCTAAAAACTAGGCTCAGTCTAGATCTGGCCGTGGAGGCTAAGGTGGAAGCGAAGGTTATTATCAAAGGGTGGGGGGATCGGAGGTTCTAGTGGATATGGAGGTGGAGGTTATGGAGGCAGGATGTGCAATGGAGGTTATAGCCTTGGTGGTGGCGAGGAGAGATTAGGGATATGATGGCGGATCCCGCTACTCGAAAGGCGAGGGTAGTTTTGATGGGAACTGGAGAATCAACGGATGATCCGATCTACTACTTTTGGAACTGAGTCTTTATAGGGGAGTTCTAGTATATTTTTCATTTGCTCTATGCATGCTCATTTTTGATCTATGTCATCGCTTGTGTCTTAAAAAAACTTTGTGTGCTACTTGCTTGATGAAATCAAAAAGAAGAAATGTTGAATCTAAATTTGTTCTCATTAAAAACCATAAACCCAAAATCCTAAACCCTAAACCCTAAACTAAAAATTAAAACATAAACCTTATGCATAAACCCTAAACCCTAAACCTAAAACCCTAAACCCTAAACCCTAAAAACCCAAAACCCAAAACCCTATACTACAAAAAACAAAAAAAAAACCCTAAACCCAAAACCCTAAACCCTAAAATCGTAAACCCTAAACCCTAAACCATAAATCCTAAAACCTACATCCCTAAAACCTAAACCTTAAACCCAAAACCCTAAACCCTAAACTAAATTTAACATTAAACCCTAAACTCTAAAAACCTAAACCTAAGCAAAATAAAACTTAAAAATTAAATAAACCTTAAACACTAAACCAAAATAAAATAAAAATAATAAAATAAAATGAAAACCTTAACCAAACCTAAAGCTAAACCTAAAAATAAAATAAAATAAACTATAATAAAATAAATAAAAACTTAAACTAAACTTAGAAATAAAATAAACCTAAGAATAAAAAACATAAATAAAAAAAAAATTAAACATAAATGAAAATAAAATAAACCTAAAAGAAAATAAAAAAAACTAAATAAAACCTAAAACTAAAAAATAAATGGTAATCTAAAACCTAAAAATAAATAAAAAATAAAACTTAAACCCTAAAATAAAAAAGACTTAAACATAAAATAAAAATAAACATAAACATAAACCTAATCTAAAATAAATAAAACCTAAACTTAAAATAAACTAAACCTAAACCTAAACCTAAAGTAAATAAAATAAATTAAACTAAAAATAAACTAAACCTAAACCTTGACCTAAACTAAAAAATAAAACCTAAAACCTAAACCAAAAAAAAATAAAATAAAATTGAAACCCTTAACCCTAAAAATAAAAAATAAAACCTAAACATAAACATTAAAATAAAAATAAAACTAAACAAAAATAAATAAACCTAACATAAATAAACTAAACTAAATAAAAATAAAAATAAGCCTAAATAAATATAAAAAATAAAATAAACTAAAATAATTAAAAAATAAACTAAATACACCTAAACCTACCAACTTACTTAATTTAAGAAAGTAAATAAAAAAAACCCTAAACCCTAAACCACCCTAAACCCTAAAAAGCTTAAACCCTAAATCCTAAACCCTAACCCTAAACCATAAAACCTAAACCTTAAACTATAAACCCTAAACCTACAACCCAAACCCCTAAACCTTAAACTTGTAGCCTTAAAAACTAAACCCTAAAGCTTAAACCCTAAAAAACTATAAACCTTAATCCATAAACACTAAACCCTAAACCCTAATCTAACCCTAAACCCTAAACTCTAAACCCTAACCATTAAACCTTAAATGCTAAACCCTAAACCCTATGCTTGAAATAAACCTAAACCCTAAACCCTAAACACCAAACCATAAAACTCTAAATCTTGAACCCTAAAATTTAAACTAACCCTAAACCTAAACCTTAAACCCTAAATCTAAACTAAACTTAAACCCTAAACCCTAAACCTAAACCCTAAACCCTAAACCTACAACCTAAAGCCTAAAACCTTAAACCCTAAACCCTAAACCCTAAACCCTAAACCCGCTAAACACCTAACCCTAAACCCAAAACACAAAAGCTAAACCTAAAGTAACTAAATAAATAAAAAATAAACCTAAACCCTAAAAGCTAATAAACTTAAACCTAAAGTTAAACCCTAAGAAAGGGCGTAACCTGATGAAGAACATCCGGCCAACCGTGCTAGATCCGCGTGGAGGTGAAGGTGGAGGTGGTGGTTATCAGTGGTGGTGGGGATCTGAGGTGGTGGATATGGAGGTGGCCTTTATGGAGGAGGGATGTGTGATGAGGTTACAACCTGGTGGTGGTGGAGGGAGAGATCGTGGGATATGATGGAAAATCTGCTACTGAGAAGCAAGGGTAATTGATGGGAACTAGAAACCAAGAATGATCAATGATCTACTACTTATGGAACTTTATCTTTACGAGAGAGATAGTTCTAGTTATCTAGGGTTTTTTTGCTATATGCATGTTTGGTATTTATTTTTGAGGATGTGGGAGACCACACATATCTTAGGGGGTACTTATTGAAATGATCAGGTACAACATTAAAAAATGATGTACTATCTCTAAAGATAGAAATTACTACCGTATAATGGACCTAACCACCTAATAAATACTCCTAAGGTATGATGGGTCTTCGAATATACTAGAGATTTTTCCCTTACTTTACATGAAAAAGTAAAGTAAGATTTATTTTAAGTCGGTTTGTTCCTATGGAGGCAAGCCCCATAGGTAATTACATCCTAAGGAATGGAATTCTTAAGAATACTCATTAAAGTAGACAATTAGGGTCTCTAAAGATTTCAATGTTAAGACTATTAAAGGATTGGTTATTTTAGAAAATCAAATGGGATAGATCAAGGAGAAGACTTATTTTTGGAATCCAAAGGGAGAAAGTAGGAAATTCTCATGATACTAGGAAGCCTAGTGAGCATTCCAATCTACCCTATAATTAGGCTTTATATATTTGAAATTGAAGAGAGTTAATTATTTGAGTTGACATTTTATTAGATTGCTAGGGCTTATAATTCCACAACATAAGATTGTGGAAATGCCTAAGAGGTGAGAATTTATGCTTGTAGCCCAGAGGAAATAGCTACCTCAGATACTAATCTAGGGAGCTTTGGCGAGGGCAAGCACCCAAAATCTAAGCAAAATGGGTATATGGTTTACCTCCACAAGAGAGAATAAACTACTGATCCGGACTTATTACTTTAGTGGCAGCCTAACTCCTCCTATGCTTTAAATCCATGTAGGCAAGTCTTATGCTGCAAGATGGCTAGTTGTTTTTATTTAGAAAGGAGACTCCCTTAAACTCACCCCTAAGAGACTAGAGCATGAGTGGTATGAATTCATGACTTAATATAATGCAAATTTTATCAAATTTATTTGATTCTTTTGAACTCTTTATTTTGACACAGGCTATGGGATTTTGTATGTCTAAATGCATGAGAACTTGATTATGGGCCAAATCAAGAGAGAAAGGGGTGTTCTTCCATCAAAGGCTCTCATAAGTTAAGCCTTCATTCTCTGGCAAAGATGCAAGCCCCCTCTTAATAAGAGTGGATGAATATGACATGCATGATATTATACATTCATTCATCTAGCTAAGGGGTTGCTAAAAATTTTATTATCTTGATTTAATTCGGAGGCTTTATAGTGAGGTTATGAGTTATTTTATGTTTTAGTTATGAGTCGTAATTGGGATAGCAAAATTAATTTCATCCTAAGAACCTACCACATCCAAGCCACACATTCTAGCATTAATCATACAAAAACTATGAAAATCATATTTTTCTAACACATAATCTAAACACAACATCAAATAATTTTATAGACTACCATAAAAGAATAAAAGGCCAGTGCAGTCAGGTTCTACCATACACCTCCAAAAAGAGAAATAAAGATGGGTAGCCGAGCTCTACCCTTATACAACCTAGATTACAAAAATAATATATGTTATGGGGGTCTTCTTTTCTTCATTTCTTCCCTCTCTTCCTTTTGATTTTGATTTGCTCCAAAGGCATCACTGGGCACCCTAGGGACTAAGCCTTCTAGCCACTGCTCATCCTAATCCCCCATAACACTAATCCTAATTCCTAATTCAAAATTACCTTAAAAATAAGAAAAGTAAATCTAGCTACACCTACAAAACAAATGTTAGCTAAACACACCATACAACCCAAGTTATATGAATAATTTGGACTTAGCACCCCACACATGTAACCAAGCCCACTGTCTAACATGGGTTATGCTTAGGGCTAAGCAACCTGCATAACAAATGCATTTATATTTTTATTACCCCTTAAGGACAACCCTCCAAAAAAATATGATTAATAATAGCTTAACATCTAGTCTAAAACATTACATAAAAACAAAAAACACAACATCATACATACAATTCCCTAACTTAGCACTAGAAGTGGTGACTTAGTATTCTAATGTGTGTGCTTAAGGCTTGGAAAAGACTTTACTAGGCTTCTTTAGTTTAAGTTTCAATTTTGAACTTGAATTTGTTTAAATTTTACCTTTGGATGATTTCAATTTAAATGATTTAATGATTTACTTTTCATTTTTATTTCAATTTTATTTGGTTAAAGTGACAAGTTTTTTAGAATGAAGAGTAGAATAAATTCTATTTGTAGACAGAACTCACCTTATTCTACATCATAACTCCTAAAGAGTCTAACTAAGGTCCTTAAGTATCATAATTAGCCCATTTGAATTTGTGTAATTAATTTGATTTGATTTATTTGATTTGGTTTAGAATTTAGAATTTGAATTTGTTTACGTATTTTATCGATTGATTTTGATTTAGGTGTTTTGGTTTAATTAATCTTGATAATTCAATATCCTTAATATCTAATGAAGTTTAAGTTCATTTAAATTCATGTGCTTTTGATTGATTAATTTTAGATAGATGTTGGTTTAATTAAATCTTGATAATTATCCTTAATATCTAATGAAGTTTAAGTTTGTTTAAATTCATGTGTTTTGATTAATTAGATGATTTGGTTTAATTAAATCTTGATAATTTAATATAACATCTTAATAAAGTTTATGTGTTTTAAATTGATTAATTTTTAAGATTAAATCTTGATTCAATATCCTTTAAATTAATATTTAATTCTTTTCTTTGATTATGGTTTTGTTAATTTTTTTATTTGATTTAATGGTTCATTTATTCATCTGATCGATTGAGATTTTATTTTGATGAGTTTGATTCTTTATAATAGGATTTTTTTTTAATCTCATCCATTTATTATGTTTATCAAAGTTTGGTTTGTATTTTGATTTCAAACATTGGATAGTTATTTCTTATTTAAGTAGTTGAATGAGACATATTACATAATTGATGAGAGTCTTTCTTAATTTAATTTAATTTGATTTTTGATTTGATTAGTTTTAGTCTGCTGCTTAGGTTCAATGTGCTTATGTGTTTAATTAAGAATGATTCATGTTAATTGTAGGTTGTTTTTTTTGATTTTATATTTGTTTAGATAATTATATAATGACAATAATTTAGGTTTTGAAGTATTTAATATTTATGTTTGATTAAGTTGAGTTTAATATGATTACTTGATTATATTTAAGAAGTGATCAAATTAATAAGAATAAGTGTTTGATTTTTGATTTATAATGTTAATTTTCATTAAGATGATTTTAATTCATTAAGTTTGCATTAATATATTAATACAAGTATTTTTTTAAGTAATTATTTAAAAAAAAGATTTTAATTTGGTTTATTTTATTAATGATGTAATTAATGACTTATGATTTAATTTAGGATTTGATTGATTTTAGCATTTTATGTTTGAAAGCTTAGGTTTAATATGATTAATTTGATTAATTAGTTTGGAGGTGTTAAATAAGTATTTGTTAATTTATGATCATATTTATTTAGGTTAATGATGTTAATGACTTAATGATTTAAGTTTAAATTATTTTATTAGCATTTAATTGCATTTTAGATTAAGCTTTAATATGATTTGATTGATTAAGTTTATTTAAGAAGTGAATTTAGTAGATTAATTGATTTGAATTAATTTTTAATGACTTATGTAATTTGTTTCATTAAGATGAGATTCATTAAGTTTATTAATTAAATGTTTAATTAAGTTTGATTATAAAACTTTTTAAATCATTAGATTAAAAGAGATTTAATTAATGACTTAATTTCCCACATGTGAGTGATTTGATTTTTATGTGAAAGGATTATTGTTATTATCATTTGATTAGATTAAATGATTTATTTTTTTTTTATTAAACTTGATTATTCATCATAGTTAGTTTGATTTTCTTCATGTTCATTAGATTTCATTCATGTTGATTTAGTATGTTACAATTATATTTTAAACGACGGATTTGAAGTCATATATTAATTAAGTTTACTTTGACTTTATTTGGTTTAATTTGATTAATATCAAATGATTATGTTGAATTGGTTTGTTAATCAATGATTTTTAGTTTATTTAATGATTAATTAGTTTCAATTTGTTTATAAGGAGTTTCATATGATTAAGACTAAGCATGTAGATTTAGTTATACTAGTTTGACTCATGTTTTAGATTTGTTGAATTTTAAGTTTGATTTAAGATTTAATCATTTTGAGTTTTACCGATTTAAATAGGTTTAATCATATTTAATTTTCTTAGAGGATGATATTTTTTGATTTGAGGTTTTAATTAATGATTGCTTAAGTTTATTTTATGATTTTGATTTTGATATTAAATTTTTTTAATATATAAATTAAGTCCTTGATTAAACTTTAAAAATTTTGGATTTAGAAAATCACATTATTTCCTAGATGTCAATAGTAATTTAAGCCATTTTGAAATTTTTTTGTAAATTTTTGAATTTTGATTTGATTTATTTTATTAAAATGGATAATCTAAACTTAAATTTTAATTTCTCCCAATCTAGAGGTCCTTTAACTTGAGATATTTGTGTTTAACTTTAATTTCAATCCTAAAATTTCAACTTAAGACATATTTTTTGGTTTAATTAATTTATTTTTAAAAATTAAGCTCAAAATACTGAAATTTGGGGATTTTATTTGTTGAATTCCTCTAAAGACAAATCCACCAAGCCCTTTACAATTTTTGGTTAAGTATTTTAATTTCTATGATTTTGAGGTGATTTAAATTAATTTTTTAAATCAAAAACTATGGCGTATAACGCATACCATGTGGCACCATGCTCTGTCATGTTAGTGTTGACGAGCGAGAAATGGGTCAACGCTTGGAAAGCAACCGTCGCTTGATCGCCTGATCGGATCGACGCTCAAATCGATCGCGACGATCGATCGACCGTCCGATATCGTGACGTCAGAGAGAACCGCAGTTCTTTCAGCATTGACATGTTTCCACTTCAATGCTAACATGGCAAGTGCATACCACGCAACATCGCGTGTCCAATCACGGCGCCACGCGGTCGATAATTTTTATTTAAAAAATTAATTTAAATCAGTGAAAACTTCAAAATGCATAGAAAATAAAATAGTTGACCAAAAATTGCAAACAAGAGCTCGTTGGAATCATCTTTCCAAGAGGAATCCAAAAAATGCAAAATCACCAAATGTCACTTGGTATTTTGAGCTTAATTTGAGTTTTAGTAAAAATAAAATTTTATTAATCAAATAAAAAATATATGTTAGATTAAGTTTAAATTTTAGGGATTGAAACTAAAGTTAAAACACACCTATCATAAAAATCTCAAGTGAAAAGGACTTTTGGATTGGTAGAAATTAAATTTTGAAGTTTAGATTGTCCATTTTAATAAAATAAATCAAATAAAAATTCAAAAATTTACAAAAAATCTTCAAAATGGCTTAAATCACTTAGACATTGACATCTAGGACTCTTAAGAAATAATGTGATTTTCTAAATCCTAATGAACCCCAAACAAACACTTAAGATTAAATTTAATCAATTAAGGACTTAATTAAAATATAATCTAAAAAATAATTTAAATATCAAAATCAAAATCATAAATGAAATAACACTTAAGCAATCATTAATCAAACCTCAAATCAGAGAAATATCATCCTCCTAAGAAATTAAATTAAATATGATTAAACCTATTTAAATCAATAAAACTCAATTAAATGACTAAATCTTAAATCAAACTTAAAATTCAACAAATCTAGGAAACTTTAACATAAGTCAAACTAGTATAACTAAACCTACACTAAGCATGGAGTCTTAATCATATGAAACTCTTTAATGAATATAAACAAATTGAAACTAATTAATCATTAAATAAACTAAAAATCAAGTTGATTAACAAACCAATTCAACATAATCATTTGATATTAATCAAATTAAACCAAATAAAGTCAAAATAAACTTAATTAACATATGACTAAATCACAATCTTGGAATAAGATAATTAATTAGTAATACATAAACCTAACAACTAAATCAAACATGAATGAAATCTAATGAACATAATAAATGAAGAAAATCAAACCTAACTATGATTATGAATAATCAAGTTGAATTGAAATAAAAATAAATAATTAAATAACTTAATCTAATCAAATGATAATAATAATAATCTTTTAATAAAATCAAACATAAGTAGAACACTTAACTAAATCAAATCACTCACATGTGGAAATTAAGTCATTAATTAAATAAATCTTTGATTAATATTTAAAAAAGTTTATTATTTAATCAAACTTAATTAATTAAACATTTAATTAATGTAAATTTAATGAATTAATTTATCATCTTAATGAACCAAATTAATTTTATAAATCACATTAAATTAATTCAAATCAAACACTTAATTAATCTACTAATTAATTTAATCACACCTCTTAAATAAACTAATTAAGTCAATCAAATTAATCATATTAATCTTAAGCTTAATCAAACATAAAATGCAATTAAATGTTAATCAAATCCTAATTTAAACTTAAATCATTAAGTCATTAATTACATCATTAACCTAAATAAATATGAAATCAAATTAAAAATTAAACAAATCTTTATTTAATTTAATCACCCCTCAAGAAAACTAATTAAGATAATCAAATTAATCATATTAAACCTAAGCTTAATCAAACATAAATGCAATTAAATACCAATCAAATCCTAAATTAAACATAAATCATTAAGTCATTAATTACATCATTAATCTAAATAAATATAAAACCAAATTAAAAAATTAAATAAATCTTTATTTAATTTATTAATTAACTTAAACACATATTAATTAAATTAATTACCCTTAAGCTAATCCAACTGAATAAATACCTAATTAATAAAACTTAATGAATTAATCCATCATCTTAATGAACCAAATTAACTTTATAAAATCAAATTCAAATGAAACACTTAATCTACTAATTAATTTGATCACACTTAAATAAGCTAATTAAGTCAATCAAATTAATCATATTAAACTTAAACTTAATCAAATATAAATACAATTAAATACTAATCAATACTTAAACTTAACCAAAATCATTAAGTCATTAATTAAATCATTAACCTAAGCAAATATGAAATCAAATTAAAAATTAAACAAACCTTTATAATTAACATGAATACACTTCTTAATTAAACTAATAACATAATCACGTTGAACCTAAGAAAACCCATAGACTAATAAAGCTAATCAAATAAAACTAAATCAAATTAAATTAAATTAAGAAAGACTCTCATCAATTTAATATGTAATCAAATCAAATCTCATTCAACCTATTTAAATAAGATAAATTAGTTAACTATCCAATGTTTGAAATCAAAATACAAACCAAACTTTGATAAACATGATAAATGGATGAGATTAAAATAACATCCTAATTCCAAAGAATCAAACTCAATTAAAATCAAAATAAAATCTCAATTTAAAATTCAATTAATCTAATCAATAAACTACAAATAAATGAACCATCAAATCAAATAAGCATAAAATTAAGTCACATAACCATAATCAAAGAAAAGAATTAAATATTAATTTAAAAGGATATTGAATTATCAAGATTTAATTAAACCAACATCTAATCTAAATTAATCAAAAAACACATAAATTTAAACAAACTTAAACTTTATTAGAGATCAAGGATATTGAATTATCAAGATTTAATTAAACCAAAATAATTAATCTTAAATTAATCAATCAAAAACACATGAATTTAAACAAACTTAAACTTCATTAGATATTAAAGATATTGAATTATCAAGATTTAATTAAACCAAAAACATCTAATCTAAAATTAATCAATCAAAAGCACATGAATTTAAACAAACTTAAACTTCATTAGATATTAAGGATATTAAATTATCAAGATGTAATAAGCCATTCACTTAATGTAATAAGCCTTCACCTATCTCAAATTTACTGGACCAAGGGAGAATCTGCACATCCACAGGATGGATTCTCCAACCACATGGGTAATAGAAAAGAGGAACTATTTAATTTGATAGTAACCTAAGTAGTGTCTAAATGGGTTTGGAAAGGATGTGATCCAAATATAGTGCCCACAAGGGAGGTGCTACTAGGGGTGTTATCCTGAGCCCTTAAAAAGAAAGCCTATGGATGTACAATGGCCAACTCAAGGAGAAAGCATCAGACTTACATTTTCCATGAGCTGTATCCTAAGGTGCAAGAACCAACCAACCAAAGGTGTATTCATTAGCATGAGTGGTGTATCCTCATAGTGAGAACCAACCAACCTAAGGTGCTTGTCAGTGTGCAATGATCAATCTAGAAAGAAAGCATGTTGGCTTACAACTTTCCAAGAAGAATTGATCATTAGGATAATCTATCATCAACGAGGTAGATGTTATCTGACCTAGTACAACTACTCCCTAAGGAAGGACTGAACCCAGACTTGAAGTAGTCAGGAGGGAAGGGGCCTCTATGGGACTTATCCTAAACCTCAAATATACTCAACCCAACAAGGTAAGGCTAATCCAAGAAGTGAGCATAGCACTCACATCCTCTTAAACAAAGGCAACATGAGGTAGCTTACCACCAATGTAATGCCTACCAAACTAACAAGATGCTCACAAGGTGCAAGTAAAGTAAGAAAGAAAAGTGTAACAAGACTTACATTCTCCAAAGCAAGAAGACCATTAGGGTGACAAACTAGCAGAGTAGTTTGTCAGACCGACCTAAAGCTATGAGTGAGTGCCACTAGGGCATTATCTCAACTCAGAGTAGCATGAGATAAAAGATATGTATTTATTTTATATGTTTGTGTGTGTTTTGTGTTATGTTATGTTGATGAAGGATAGATGCCGCTTGGGTTACACCTACCTAAACACATCGTCGATTCTCAAACAAGAATACTTTCAACATGGAAGAGATTGAATTTGAAATGGAATTTTCATTGATGATAACTATTTTCAAACATGATTTATAATATTTCTTTAAGTACAACCCATTAATTGGAAGCAGCTCTCTCTTATGATTAATAAGTCGATAAGGTCCTCCTTGGTAGGCCTTCTATAGTAAATGGGCCTTCCCAAGTGGGTTCAAACTTACCTCCCATGTTATGATGGGCAACAATCGGTCTCCTTAGCTAAAATAAGCTCTCCTACTTGAAAATCTCTAGGATGGACCAACTTCATGTGAGCTTGAATCATTTTAGCTTTGTAACCCGAGATTTTGCATGCTCAGCATCTCTCCTCCAAACCTTTGAGCTCTTCTAACCGCAACTTGGCATTCTTCTTTGTTATGATCTTGCTAGCCACAATTATCCTTAGTGATGAGAGTTAGACTTCTAATGGTAGAATGGCTTCAGACCCACACACTAAGGAGAAAGGAGTAGACTGAGTTGGAGTTCTATATGTGGTGTGGTAGACCCACAAGGCTTCAACTACTTCCTCATGCCACTATCACTTGTTATTTTTGAGTGTTTTCTGCAGTATTTAGATCAGAGTTTTGTTGAAGGCTTCAGCTAAGTCGTTTGCCTTTGGGTAGATGATGGTAGAATATCTCTAATTTATGTTGTGTCACCTGGCAAAGTTATTAACCTTGGTGCTCTTGAATGTAGTACCATTATTAGATATAATTTATGAAGACACTCTGAACCTATATACGATATGATTTCTAAAAAATTGGAGCACATACTAAGCTGTGACCTCTTTGAGTGAAATCACCTTCACCCATTTAGAAAAGTACTCAGCCTAAGATGAACGATGACCCTTGGAAGAAGGAGGATTAATCGACCACTATGTGGGTACCAACACTGAATGGCCATGAGGCCAATGTAGGATGTTGAATGTTGGTTGGTTGTAGACTACACCATGTATTTGACATTGGTGGCATCACCTAGTCAGTATCCATGCAATCTTTGATCATCGATGGCGTAGTATCCTAGTCTCTTGATCTTGGCTTTCATCTTGAACTGAGTGGTTGGCTTCACATAATCTGAGTATACCTCGGCCATGATCTTACGGCTTCATGCTTGTCTAAATAATGTAACCACATATGATTAAAGACCTACAAAAGACACCATCCATAAGAGCATAAAAAGTGCTCTGCTTCATCGATGGGCTTGGGACTTCTTGAGGTAGTTTACCTTTATTTAGGTAATCCATGAATGGTTGCCTCCAACTCCTCATCCTTCTTGGTAATGGAAACCTCCCTTCAAGAGAGTACTTTTGATGAGTTCAATATCAATAAAGGATAAGACTTGTCTATTTTGAATCTTTATTGATATGGACTTATCCTGATATGCCAACTCCTTGGCAAGTTTGGCTAAAGCATATGCTATGATGTTCTCTCCTTGAGGAATCTTATAAATGGTAACCTCTAGATTTGGGCCAACAACTCCATGGTGTACTTATGGTAGTGATGGAGCTTGGGCTTTATAACCTTATAGGACCGTGATTTGGTTGATAACTAGCTAAGAATCCTCAAAGATGTCAATGTTATGGATGCTTAGAGTAACTATTAACCTGCATCAATCAATCCAGTGTCATATTTGACTTTGTTGGTGCAAAGATTAGACAAATGATATGAGAATCAAATCACATCTGAGTTAAGAGAACTAGTCCTACCCCTATCACTTTTGGAATAACAGATTCTTCTCCTCTTGAGAAGAAGTGCCATCAAAGTACATCTCCCAATGGTGAATGCTAGTATCCCCTAAGTTCATGATTTATTCATTAGGGAGATCATCACTAAGTAGAGAGTTAGCAGGAAGTGGGTGTGCTGCTAAGAAATCTGCTACTACTTATCCTTTCACCGAATGGAGAGGAATAAAGGTAATGTCAAATTATGAGAGATCATGGATCATCCCCCATCCAGATAGATCGACGTGTCATGAGATACCGTAGTGGATTGATCCTAGAGATTAAGTTCATCTTATGAGGAAGCATGTAGTGTTGTAGCTTTTGGGATGCAAAGATTAAAGCTAGTAATGCTTTTAATGGGTGGATAATTATCCTCAGGAAGGATTAGATGATGGCTAAGGTAGTAGAGTGTGTTTTCCTTCCCTTCATCATTAGCTTAGGCCAACAAAGCACCAAGGGAGTCATCTAACATAGTAGTGTAAAGTATGAGCAGCATGCATGAGATATGGGCTGCTTGAACTAATGAAGTCATCAAGTAATGCTTGATGTCTTTGAAGGCATGCTCACACTTGTCATTCCACTTGAACTTGGCATCCTTTTGATAAGTGCTGAGAATGCTGACATCTTCCGATATGTTGAATATAAAGTATCTTAGACACTCCAACCACCTTTGGAATGATCTAAGTTGTGTTAAACTTTTAGGGGGTGGTATTTCTAATATCGTCTTGATCTTCTCCAGATCGATTTTGATTTCGTGCTATCAGACAACAAATCGAAGGAATTTCCTTGAAGCTACTTCGAATGCACACTTCTGGGGGTTCATTTTTAGGTTAAATTATCTTAACTATTCAAAAACTAGTTTCAAGTCAAAGAGATGGCCTTCCTTTTCTACTTTTTGGATCATCAACATAGCACTTGACTTGATGATGAATGAGTTCATCAAAGATTCAAGTCATAGCCCACTGGTATGTAGCATCGACATTTTTAAGGCTGAAAGGCATGACCTTATAGCAATAGATTCCAATCGGGGTTCTAAAAGTAGTGTTTCTTTCATCTTCAGGTGCCATCTTTATTTGGTTATATCCAGATGAGCCATCCATGAAAGAGAAGACTGCATGAGATGAGGTAATGTCCACCATCAACTCCAGGATTGATAGTGGAAATTCATCTTTTGGACATGCCTTATTTAAATCTCTAAAATTGAAGCATATGTGAATTTGGCAATTCTTTTTTTAAATGGGATGATGTTGGCTAACCGTGTATGGTATTATTCTTCCCGATGAAGCCAACATCGATCAATTTTACTTCATAAATGACCTATTGTTCTATGTCTAATTGCATGCTAGAGCTTACTTGATAGCAGAAGCTCTATTGCTTGTTTATGGACTATGAGAGCTAATCCGCATCTCTTCATAACTCCATGAAAGTAGTCCTTAAACTCAATCAATACTAACTGTCATTGGTTTCATTCAATTAAGAACATGTATTGGCATGGATCTTCTTCGCCCTAAGTTTATTTTCTTGAGTTCATCGATGGTTGACTTGATCTTTCTTAGAACTCATGCATTTTGACTTCAAAATCATCCGATCATCTAAGTTTCTAAGCATAGCTCCTCATATGATTTAATGTGATCTGAAAAGAACCTATCAGATTCTAAATGGTTATTGATGACTAAGCAGTAATTATCATCATCGACTGGACCCACTATACCGAATCCTAGTCCCTATCTTGATTGAGAGCTTTTGCATTTATTCTTCCATATTCTTTCAAAGTAGTCTGACCTGTGCTTTGACCAAGTATGTGGGATTAGCCCTTTCTTTGCTGAATTATGAACACAAGCCAAGTACCAATCAAAAGGAAATTCTATTAAATCTTTATATGAATCATCCTAAAGTTGTACATCAACTTCTTGTCTTGAGGATGATGCTCCTAGAAAGAACCTCTGAGTATTCACACCTGTGGATGACTTAGGGGCTTCATTAACTACCAAACCCTTAGCTTTTTGAGAGAAAAGCGGGATTATAGCTAAGACTCCCAACTGATGCCTAATTATTTCACATATAGACTTGGATATACTTATGCTTTACTTTGGAGCCTAGTCTTCTTTTTTATTTGGCTCAAGTGTCACCTCCAAGGAATCTACTATTGAGAAGAGCTATAGTGTGCTAACCATATAAGACTCATCCTATGAACTAGATTCTAAGTATGGATGTGTGTACCCACTGGACATATCTTGTATTAGGTGGCCAATATAAAGGTTTTCCACCCCTAGGACCTCCTGAAATGGCTCTTTCTCTGGTGGAGGTCGATCATCCTACCCATATGTTCAAATGGAGTAACTAACTATGGGTGGAATTTATCGCTCCACTTCCTCCTCCAAGTCTATTTTCGCCTCCCTTTTATTTTCTTTTTCATTTTCTCTTTCCTTTCTTTTCTTTTCTATTTCCTTTTCTTTTCTTTTTTATTTTTCTTTTATTTTTAAACTTTGGCCAAGTTTGTGAGAATAGACTTGTTAATTTTGAGGGAGGTAGTAAGCTGCATCCTCATATATGCCAACCTCGTGAACTGTAAATGGTTTGAGATCTCCTTTGACACAGCAGATGATCCCACCTCTCACAAATACACTGATGTAGAGAGAATGGAACTATGTTATTCTCATGTATCCATGGTCTCCCAAGCAAAGTGTTGAAAGATGTATGTCTATAATGAGTATATCTATAATATGAAACTTGTCTTCAATCTTCCAAATCATCTATCTCCAAGAGCAACACTATGGTGCCTAAGGCATGTTGACCTCACTTTGGAGTGCATTCAATCTTCCCATCTTAGACTTAGAGTCTTCTAGATACTAAGACTTCCCTAGTCATAAGACACTTCTAACAATTAAACACTTAACCTAAACCAAACATAGAGAGTTAACCATAGATTATGCCTTTGGATTAGGATAATCCACTTACCCTACAACCCAAATCCAATCCATGTTCACCTTCTCAAACCAAACCAAAGTTCAATTCAAACATAAAATTTAAATCCAAATCCAAGCCCAAATTACAAAACCAAATGATTGAAGCCCATGATCAAATCCAAACTTGAAACCCTTCCTAAGCCATATGAACTGCCCCATGGACTTAGCCAAATCTTAATCCACAATCAAAAAATCAATTGATTTTCTCATAATCAATTTATATCTTCAATCATCTTCCTAAATATAAATCAAATCTACATTAAAATGATCAGAACTAAATCAAATTAAATCAAATTAAATGAAAACCCTTCCTAAGTCGTATGACATATCCCATGGACTTAGCCAAATCTTAATCCAAATCAATTCAAACTCAATTGATTTTCTCACAAATCAATCATGTTTTCAATCATATTCACAAATTTAAATGAAATATACATTTAAATCATCAAAACTAAATCAAACCAAATCAAAATCCAAACCTAAGCCACATGACCCACCTCCATGGACTTACCCAAATTCCTTCATTCAAAAACCCAAATTCAATTGATTTTCTCATGAATCAATCATACCTTCAATCATATTTTCAAATATAAATGAAATTTATAATCATCAAGCCAAACCAAAATCAACCCAAGTCAAACCTAACTTAACCCTTTGAACCCAAGCCAATTACAATTGAATTTATATATCAATCCCAAATCAATATATAAACTCAAATAAATCAAACTCAACCCAAAATCAAGCCAACTAAACCCAATTTGTCCACTTGACCCAAAGTGGCCAATTTGACCTATTTGAGCTAAGTTCTAATCCTACCCAAATTAGAATGAACCAACCCCATCAAAACCTCCAATCAAAATATAAACCAAATTGATTGCAACCAATGGCTCAAGTTCATTCCAAATTGATTGTTGAGCTTGACCAAAGCCATGTTGAACCCAATTGAACCCAAATTGACTCTAGCCCAAATTGACCTAAAGTTTCAAGTTGGCCTAAATCAAAATAAAATCCAAATTAATTGAAACCAAAGCCTACAATCATCTTCAATTGGTCAACTAAACCCAAACCAACACCCAACCCAAGCCAATTTGACTAATTTGGTCAAATTTATCAACTTAACCCATTTGACCCAAATGAATTCAAATGAGCCAAAAATAAAATCTAAGCCAAACTAAAACAACCAAATTGAACCAAAACATCCAAAATGATCATATGAACTTGACCCTTGTTTGACCAATTTGACCAATTGGTCAACTTGACCCAACCTAACCCAATTTGACCTAAATGAGTCAAACTGAGCCAAACCTAACCAAATCAACTCTGATTGACTTGAAATTTTGGCTAACCCACTTTTTGCTCATTTCAAATCTACCCAAATCAAATCTAATGCCAAATGATCATTCTACTTTTGGGTCAAGGGCATCACATGAGATAAATCACCCATGTAAGTGGTCATTTCCATTGGTCACTTGGTGCTCTCCAATGGTCCACCTAGTACCTAGGACACCCAACCTAACCCTAAGGGTGGTTGGGTCGGCCATGACCCATGGAAGGTGAAATCACCTCACCCTCCCTATTGGAGCATTTGAAACCCATAGGACACCCATGATTTCTTTTTGGCAGCCACTTCCACACCTTCAACCAACCAAGCCAAGCCAACTCACCTCCTCTATGCCACCCATGACTCCCTAAGATGGTCGGATGACCACTAGAAGCCATACCTGATCACACCGTTTGATCAAGATGAAGGGGTATACACCTCCTCATTTCCACTCAAATACACATAAAAATCATTTCTCAGAGCCATAACTACCCAAGACGAGCTACTAGAGCCATTCCCTAAGCTCCCAAGCTTGTTCCTCGAAAAAATGCCATTCCCATCCACCCCAAAATAGACACTCCCATTTGACTGATTCCCATTTCTCCATCAAACTCAAATTAACTTTATGCACCTTCCCTAGGCCTCAAGCAAGAATGAATCATCTCCTTAGCTTCAAGCACCAAAGTGGGACTTCGATCAAAGCAAGCTCCAAATGGTCATGGCCATGAGTGAACATCAAGGAATTGATCCAATTGCTGATCAACAAGGCTTTATCTCCACTAGATGAAGCTTCCTCAATCATTCGAGCCACTGCTCTTGAGCTCCGGTGAGGTATGCTTCCAAAATTGATCCTTAGAAAAAATGGGTTGGAGCTTTTTGAAGAAAACTTGCATCTCATGTGATCTTGACCACTAGATCCCCTTTAATCGATGTCATGAAGGTGTGAGATTTTTTTAAAGTTGATCCGAACTCAGGTAAGCTCAGATCAACTGAGCAATGGTGGATAGACTCCATTCTCCCTCACTCATGTGACGTTAGATCACGCACACCCATTTCCGTAATAGACGCCATGATTAGTCATAGATCGATATGATTTAATCCTATTAAGTCGTGGATTAATCATAGATGTTGATCTTAGATCGATGGTGAACGAGAAAACATTCATCACCACCACATAGGTGAAGTGGATAAGTTTTAAGTAGCAATCAATATGCCACATGGAAAATGCGCATGGCGCCAATAAGATTAGGCTTTAATTAGGCTTAATTAATCATTTTTAATGGCTGAAACTTCTAAAAATCATAAAAAAGCATAAAGAAATAAAAAATGCAAATAAATACTCATTTTATAGGTATTTCAGAGGAGAATAAATTAAAAATGATCTTAACAAATTTTGAATAGTAATTAAGGTTTAATTACAAAATTAACTAGCTTAATTACTCCTTAATTACTTGAGCAATTAATCCCAAATTTTGTGGGTTAATTTAATGGGATGACCTCTACCTCCCATAATTTTCTTGGGATTTATTGCTCACTTAATTAGAAAAATTGACTAATTAAACCTTAACTACTCTTTTAAGTTAATTAATGATTAATTAATCCCATGAATAGTAATATATTAATTAAGTTTTTTTAATCATTATTCAACAAGTAAGTGAACTAAGGAATGGGTTGGGACCCTTTTCCTAAGTTCATTCCACCCTTTTTAAAATGAAATTAATTAAGATTTAACTAATTAATTAAATCACTTAATCAAATTGAAATCATAATCACATCGACCTTAATTAATTAAATGATGGGGTAGATCTTTAGGTGTTTAATAACCTAAAGGAGTTTAATGAAATTATGGTTAGTTCACATGTGTGAGAAAACCATAAGAGTAATTAATTAAGTCCCTTAATCTAATTAACTATTAATCATGAGCCAATTGCATTAGGCCCCTTTTATTTCTTAGGATCATTGCAAGTTTATTTTCCATGCATATCATGTTAGATCATAATTATTTAGTTAATTACTTTAAGGTGACATAGGTAAGGGTAATCAATTCATCTAATTAAGGGTTCAAATTAATTAACACATAAAATCAACTTAATTACATTTCCTTAAATTAAATCAAATCACTAATGTGGGAATGGGTTTAAAACAACAAGTGATGATTTCTCTTCTCCTCTTTAAATCAAATCAAATCCAAAACTTAATTAATAAAGAAGCTTTGGTTTGCTTTTAAATAATCTTATTTGATTTGATTGTCCTTAAAACTAGTTTGGTTGAAAGAATCACATGCTTATATTTGATTGTCCTCTTTCCAATCATGTTAAATTTTGTATGTCATTTGAATTCATGCATCCATCTTTTCAAAATCAAGTAAAATAAAATGGATTTCCTTTATGTAAGCTTGCATGTGTTGATTTAATTTAATATATGCATGGCTATTATCACTATTAAATCCAAATGTATTTTTCAAAAGCTTATAAATGAATAATAATATGTGTTATGATGCTAGTTATAAATACATAAGAAATGCATGTGCTTATAGCTTAAGTGTATGAATGGTGAGTTATCTTTCCTCTATTCAAGTGTTGATTTATATAAGATTGAATTAGGGTATATAGACATCCCGAGCAAGGCTTTAGCTACAAGGAGGCCATTTGATTACCTCACTTTCATGGTTTAACAATGGCACATACCCATTTTATTTCATTCTTATGTATTTCAACATTAGAATTTGGATAGAGCTTTAATTCATATATATATAAATGATTCAATAAAAAAAATATACAATCTTTGCATGGTTTTCTTTCCCTCATTTATGTATACATTCATGTGTGTCGAAGAAAAGCAAGTATATAGTCTAGACATCCTGGGAATACGAGCCTTTAGTTAGCCCCAAGGAGGTCATCTGATTACCTCACTTACCTGGTTTAGTAATGACATGTACTTGCCTATATCTTTGTACATGTATATGTATATGTGATTAGTGAATGAAAATCACATTTACATTAAAATTGCATGCATTCATAATTGACTAAGTGGTTGAATTAATTAGCCATATGATTTGGAGCTTACTTCCTATGTTCATGTATATGAGTTTACATATGTTTGAATGCAAATGGGTATATAGTAGACATTCGAGAATATGAGGTTTTAGCTAACTCCAAAGAGGTCATTTGATTATCTCACTTCCGGTTTAACAATGGCACATGCCTATTTAATTTAATTCTTATTTCTTTTTTTTATATAAGAATTTGGATAAAGTTTTAAATTAATATGTTTAAATAATTCAATTAAATAAAATATAAATTCTAAACATACACATACATTCATCATTTAAGTGTGTTAAAATATGTTGCATGTATAGATACACTTAGGATTAAATCATATGAATGTTACATGTGGTGGAAAGGAATGATTTAATATATGTCATGTGGTAGTAATTCAATTAAATTAATCTTAAGATGCCTTTCATTTTGAATAGGATTATTTAAAGTGAACCTAAACTTAGGATTAATAAAATCATTTAATAAGCCTTTCACTAAAGAGAACTAAATCAATTTAATATACTTTAGAAAGTGACCTATGGTAGGGATGAAAGAGGGAAATCCTTTTTTCCTCTCTTTATAACACTTAGTTGCTAAGTGTAATCAAATGAAACAAAAGGAAACACAAATTAAAATTCTCAAATCAATTAAACTACTTCAAGTGAAATCAACCTTTCATGTTAAATTGAATCCTTCTACACTTAGAAAATACAACACTAATGCCTAACAACACTTACCACACAATCCTTAATACACACATTAGAATTAAGTCACCACTTCTAGTTCTAAGTTAGGATTGTATGATGTGATGTATGTTTTTTTTATGATATATTATTTTAGATTAAATGTTAGGGTGTATGCTTTGTAAACTAGATGATAGGCCAATATTAGCCTAATCATGTTTTCTGCATGGGATTATGCTTAATGGATGCTTAAAAATAAATGTGAATGCTCTTTTTGTTAAAAATCCTTAAGCATAATCCAAGACAGTGGGCTTAATTACCCATGTGTAGGTGCTAAGTCCAAATTACAAATACAACTACTTGGGATTATATTTATATTTAGCTAACCTCATTTTGCAAGTGTAGTTAAAATTTACTTTTCCCTCATAAATGTAATTATTGTAATAGG